>VMDO01005396.1:40000-112383 GCA_007922755.1 Pedetes capensis | reverse complement strand
TGCATATGAGAAGTTGATGGTCTGATCCACAGTCAGCACCTGGTCTTGTTTTGACATTTTGTACAGAGCTTTTCCATCATCTCTTTGCACATATGTAGTCAATTTGATTTCTGTATGTTCCATCTGGTGAAGTCCATGTGTATAGTCTCCATTTATGATGTTGAAAAAATGTATTTGCAATGAAAAGGTCATTGGTCTGTCAAAATTCTATCATGCAATCTCCAGCTTCATTTCTGTCACCAAGACCATATTTTCCAACTACTGGGCCTTCTTTGTTTCCAACCTTTGCATTCCAGTCACCATTGATTATCCATATGTCTTGATTGCATGTTTGATCTATTTCAGATTGCAGAAGCTGATAGAAGTCTTCCCTTTCTTCATTTGTGGCCTTGGTGGTGGGTGCATAAATTTGAATAATAGTCCTATTAACTGGCCTTCCTTGTAGGCGTATGGATATTATTCTATCACTTACAACATTGTATTTCATGACAGATCTTGAAATATCTTTTCTGATGATAAATGCAACCCCATTTCACTTCAGTTTATCATTCCCAGCATAGTAGACCATATGATTGTCTGACTCAAAATGGCCTATGCCGGTCCATTTTAGCTCACTGATGCCTAGAATGTCAATGTTTATGCGATCCATTTCTCTTTTAACAAATTCTAATTTGCCTAGATTCATACTACATACATTCCATGTTTCAATTATTAATGGATGTTTCCAGTTGTTTCTCCTCAGTTTGAGTCGTGGCACATCAGCAAATTGAGCACCCTGGGGCTTTAGCCCATTTCCGTCATCACAGTAGACTCTACTTTGAGGAGGCACCTCTTCCCTAGTAGTCTTTTGAGTGCCTTCCAACCTGAGGGGCTCATTTTCAGGCACTATATCTGACAGTGTTTCTTTGCTATCCATAGGGTTTTCAATGGCTAGTTGTTTCGGGAGTGGTTTGCCAGGTCCTACCCCCTAGTCCGTCTTAGTCTGGAAGTTCAGCTGAAAACCTGTCCACCATGGGTAACCTTGCTCACATCGGAGGTACCAATGGCAGAGCTCTGAGCCTCATCACAACATACAAGCCCCCACAGTGCGGCAAACTGACAGACGTGTGGGGGGAAGACATGGTAGAAGATGCTATATAAATATTTTGGGCTGGAGATTAGTTTAGTTGGTAGAGTGCTAATCTGTCCTCTCTGAGGCCCTGGGTTTGATTCTCAGCACTGCAAAAATGGGAGGAGGACCTAGCAGCCCACTCCTGAAACAATCAGCCATTGAAAGCTTTATGAATGGCAGGGAAGCACTGATATAGTGCTGGGCATGGTACAGAGTCAGGGAGTGTTTTGTTCTGTTGTACATAGGGTCGGTATGAGTCAGACCTGACTCAAGAACACCTAACAGCAAACAACAATATAAATATTTGTTGATTGAATAATGGAAGATTTTCTATTTAGAAATTTAAACTTTACCTGCATGTAGATGCCTTTAAAATGAAGAGGGCAATTTTCATATTCCAGTTAAGTGAATACTTATGACTGCCAAAAAGCTTTAAAAAAGGGGGATATGAAGGTAAAAGGGGGACTATTAAAGATGTGGAAGGGGAAAAGAGGGAGGGAAAAGAGAGAGGCTAGTAGAGAGAGTAATAGAGAGGATAAATATGGTCAAAGTACCTTTTAGGAAAAAGATGTTTCATTGTGTTTTGATATTGGTATCTGGAGTTCTTCATATAAGTTTAGGATATATAAATTATAGAGAATATTGCATTCTTAGGACTTTGGAAGAAATAAGTTTCTTTGGCATGTTATATTAAGAATAAAAAGCAAGCTACTTTAAGCGATTAAAGGCTTAATTAACAAATTCTACCTAGATTTGATTTTGTACTCTGTGACTGAATAATATATAGAAAAGTTTGAAAACAAGTAAAGCAATGTCTTTTATAGATGTTATATCCACATGTTTTTGGCAGATCTCATATTAGCTGAAAAAAATAATACTATTGTAGCAGAGCAAGTTGAAAGCTTTTCTCTGAGAATATTGATGACTCATCTTTTTATTGCTAGATTTAAGATGATGAATACTTGTTTTGAAAAATGTGAAATTTTCTCTGTTGCTGTGTTTAATTAAATGCAAAATTCCTAGAGTGGAGCAACCTTTAAAACTGCAAATTTAAACTCATAAAAGTCAGATAATGGAAAAGTGAAGGTTGTGATAACAATGTTAACTCATCCATTGCATAAAGGTTGCATTTTGCATGACTAATTAGACAATTTAAGCAAAGGCCATGTCAGGGAGGTATTTTTCCTCTTCCCCCACCCCAATCCTGTGACTATTTTAAACCATCCTTTCTATACATCATTTAGTAAGAGCCAAAAATACTTTTAGCATAATTTAGTGTTAGCATTTCTGTCTATGAAGTTGTATTAGCTTTGAGAATAACCCCATGTGGCCTGGATTGGCACTGTGGTAGCCACTTTCTTTCAAGTACATTTTCTCTGAAAAATGTTTTGACTTTAATACGTGCAAGAGTAAGATAATAAAACAATTGGGAAATTTCTGTATTAACTTTATTGGAACATTTTCCAAGAGATCACCATTTAGTGGTCTTTGGAGACTTCCATAATAAACTCAATGAGTTGGAGGACTGATAAAGAATCATGATACAATGAAAGGAGTATGGGTTTTGGAGCCAGACAATCTGGATCTGGATCCTGATTCTGTCATTTAGTACATATGTGATTTGAAGTAATTTATCTAGTTTATCTGATTTATTTTGCTCAACTGTAAAATGGAAGATGAGAAATTATCCTACAGAATGGTTGTGAGGACTAAAGATACTAAATGGTAGTAGTAGAATTACTATATTATTATTATTTCACTATTATCTTCATAGAGTTATAATGATGTTCTAGCAACATTTGAAATATTTCCCTCTTTTGACTCAAATATAACTTGCTCCCAAACTAATCTGACACCTTTCCTAATGTGATGGACATCTCATGGATTCTGTAGCTTGTTAGAACATATCTGTCTTGCTGACATTCTTATATCCGTCCTCTGATCTGTTTCTACATTGCCACCATAATGATCTATTTAAAGCACATGCATGATCAGTTTTTTTCCTTGCTTGTTATTGTTGTTGTTAGGTGCTGTCAAGTCAGTGTCTGACTCATAGTGACCCTACATATAGCAGGTGAAACAGCATTGTTAGTCCTTTCTGCTATTCATAGGGTTTTCAATGAATGATTATTTTTTGGGAGTGGGTTTCCAGGTCCTTCTCCCAAGCCTACAGCACTTGGTGTTCCCAAGTAGTCTCCCCTCCCCAGTACTAACTAGGCCTGACCCTGCTTAGCTTCTGAGATCTGATGGGATCGGATGCCACGTGGTACAGCTCCAGACCTTCCTTCATTAAAATCCTTTATAGGATCCCATTGCCTTAATGATAAAAGGTTTCACATTTGTCCTACACTTTTGCTTTTATTTTCTTCTTCTTCCATATGTTGATACCTCTTTGCACACTCAGTTCTTTTGCTTGGTATGCATTTATCTATTTCTGCCACATGCTGCACATTCTCATTTGTTGTTGTTGTTAGGTGCTGTTGAGTCATGTCTGACTCATAGCAACCCTCATAGAGTTTTCAATGGCTGATTGTTTCAGGATTGCTTTGTGAGTGGATTGCCACATCCTTCTCCCATTTTTGCCATGCTGGAAATCGAACCCCAGGACCTCAGAGACTGCAGAACCATGCTCTACCAACTGAGTTAAATCCAAGCCCACATTCTCATTTAGTCCAAAATAACTTAACTCTGAGTGTGAATCTTTTAGGAAAATATTTTTTGATAGTCTCAGTCTGGATTAGGTGTCTTCCTGGGAATAGGAGAAGTTTGATTTTCTTACTATCTTCTTATGGTTTTTATTATTTATATTATAATTGTCTATGTTTGTTAGATATCTGAGTATATTGTTATTCATCTCAATATCACCATGCCTGGAAAAATACCTGATAAGCAATAATGGCTCAATAACTCTTCACTTGTAATAGAGATGTCTGTGTAATAAAGTACCACTTTGGGATTTCCTGTCTTTTGCAATTTGTTTCTAGAAACTCATGCAAACACATGTTGAGTTTATTTTAAATTCCCTCCCAAACAAAAATCCCCCTACCAATGTATAATACTTTTGGAGAGGGCAGAGTGTGAAAGCAAAGCAAAGATGTGCTTGTGTTGAGTTATTTCTGCCATAATACAACTAATTTTTAAAATTATAAATTATAATATACTTACTGTGTTGTTATGGATGACCAGATCCCTAAAGTGAATTATTTCTTTCAAGTTGTCTCTGAAGGAAAATGGATCAAGTTGTGTCAATTGTTATTTTATGGCAATATCATATTGGGAACTATTAAAGATTCTTTAAATTTCAAAACCCACATCTCTAGATGTCTCATGGCTGCTATGATCTCTGCATCTAGCTGAAGAGCAAGGCTTGACAGCCAGGAGTCACCTGTCAACCTAGTAACTGGATTTGACACAGGAATAGATGAGCTTATTGAGTAGTCATTGATATTGGGATATTTCCTATTTATATATGAATTCTATACCTCTAGGTTATAATGTAGATGCCACAGGCAAAGTTTTTTACTTTACATCAATTGATGGGCCAGAGAGTCTACTAATTTAAGGTTTTTTTTGGTGGAGATACTATGGATGGGAATGTCAGCTGGTAGAAATCAGTGAAATTATTGTGAATTTTCAAAAACAAATTTGTAAGTACTACCTTCAGTTAGGCACTTTAAAATTAGCAAATCCACAGTTATTCCTCATTCATTTGATAAGGATCTTCAGATAAGGAACTGCTTATCAATGAGCCAGGCCCTTAGTGCTAAAATTATAAAGAGGAATTAAACATAGGATCATCCTCTAAGAAGGATGATGGGTGAGGTTGAGGATGAGGATGACTGATGTACTAGATGTATGTACTAGACATTTATCAATTTGAGGGCTTGCCTACCCATAAATACTGAATTAATTCATGTGTACCATCACAATGCTTTTTTTTTTATTAAACATAGTGTGGTAAGTAATGTTTTATTAGGATAAAGTGTGAGTTTTCTTTATAACATATTGAGGTTGCTTCAACAAAAGTGGTCTTAATTTTTAAGGAAAGGCATTATTGTAGATGAAATTTAATGGAAAGGAAGAGCTGATGATGATTTTTAAAAATGATGAGTCTATTTGATGCATGGTAAAAAGGAGCTTTGGCATTTTCTAATGATTTTTGTAGCAAATATATAAAACTTGAGATATCTGACTATGAATTTATAATAATTAGATTAAAATTTGAGTTTACAAGATTTTGTGATAGGATTATATTTTAAAAGCATTAATGTTTCTTCAGAAAGCTGCATGCTGAAAATACATTAAGCCCTCAGTAGGTGTGCTGTGAAAATATCTGGAAGTTTTATGCTAAATTACAGCACAAACTTGCTGTGGGTGATAGGATAACAGTTGGTTCTGGAACTGTGAAGATCACGGGTAGTTGGCTAAAAACTCCTTAGAGATCAAATGATATCGCACTGCAAGCAAATCCAGAATCCTTAACACATTCAATGTGGCTTTTATGTTCAACATACTTAAGCATGATCAATGCAAGTTATGAATTGAGTGAAATCATGGACTGAATTTTATCCTGTAACTCTGTCTGAAAATTTTCCTCTTTTCACACAAGATCTCCAATTTGCTAATACTTTGAGAAACATCAACAAGAAGAAGCAACATGTGGAAATTGTTTTTAGACAGATAAGTGACATATTCCTTATTGTAAAATATTTCACATATCACAAGGAGTCCATATGTACAGTTAAGAAAGCAATACAGATAAAATCTTCTGTATAGTTTTGTTGTCCATTTCTTCTGCCTGTGCTTGATTTTATTCTATTGCTGGGTATATATTTAGACATAAATGAAATAAGTATTATTCTGCATGATCTTAAATTTTATAAGCAATATCACATTCTAGGCATAGTCTTTCATTGTACTCCCCAATAATGTATTTCTGAGATTGTGTTACTAGACTGTACTGTATTCATGCATTCATCTGTTGAAAGACTTTTAAGTCATTTTCCATTTTTTTTTTTGCTGTGATAAGTTATGCTACTTATCTATGCAATCATTCACTCAACAAATATTTTAAAAACACCCAATGTGCTAGACACTTCAGTAGGTGATGGAAATAGAACAGTGAACAACAAGCAAAAATCCTTGGCCTTAATGAGGAGCGTTTAGTGGGAGGCTGACAATAAAACAAAGGACCAAAATGATGGAAAGGTATAGCATGTTAGAGAGTGCTAAGTGTTAAAAGGGAAAAATAAAGTATGGAAAAAGGATAGAGGAAGCTAGGAGAAGGGTGGAAATATAATTTTTTTAGAGGCTGTCAGGCAAGGTCCTCGTGAGAAGGCAACATAGGAATATAAACCTGAAGGAGATATTGTATGGTTTTCTGTGGGAAAGTATTTCAGGTACAGAAAAGAGAAAGTATGAAAATTCTAAGGAGAGAATATTCTTGGTAGTATCAAGGATGACCAAAAGATCATTTGTGCTTTGAGAGGAGAGAATAAGGGGCAAATAATAAGAGAAATCAGAGATGGAATAGGGCTGAGACTCATTTTTATCATGAAACCTCTCAAATAGCAGTATATGTATATTTAACTTAATTGGTATTTTCAATTTTTTGATGTAATTGGTATTATGGAGTCATGCAAGACCCTAAATCAAAAAACTTTTTATTATTTAAGATATTTATTTTAAAGGTTTAATTATGTTATTATATGAACTAAAATACCCTTCAAAAGCTACTAATATAATACTTATTCATGTAACAATAATTGCCAAAAAATAATAATATTTTCTTAAGGTATTTAAAAATTTTTAGTTTTCCATGTTTCAAAAGCTATAATAAAATCAAACTAAAACCATCATAACAAAAAATTCTCTTCTTGTTTTATAATGTGAGATCCTTAAAATTAAAAAATCAACATTTTCATGAGATCAATCATAAAATATGGAAAGTAACATGCAAAATCAACCACTTATAGAAAATAGGAACAATAGTTTTGGGTAAATACTTAGTCTTGATAGTTATTACATACAATATTTGTCCTGGAATGAATCTTGCAAAGAAATTTTGAGCAGAGACTACATTTTTTAGTGTATTTGCTATCTTTTTTTTGGTTACATAAGTGACATAAACCTCTTTTAGGATTGTTCTACTGGGACCTAGACTATTCAACACACCCTTGTCATTGTGTAAGAAGTTATCTATCTTGTTTTGTAGCTCTATTGGATATCTTTCATATATAACTTTCTTATTTTGGATAGGAGCTGTGCTCAACCCTAGCCCCATTTTATTTTATTTTATTTTTGTTAGGGGCAGCAGATGGCCAAAAGTAACTCATGAGGCTTAAATGTGTAGCCTAATACCTTTTGTTTTATTACCCTGTGTGCTGTGCAGGGGTAGGGGCTGGGGCAAAGAATGGGCATCAGCATCATATGCCTGAGGGTGCATTTTTATAGGTAGTCAGGGGATGAGAGAGATGTTGGTACAGGCATTATCAGCATAGCTGTTGTTGTCATTGTTAGGTGCTGTTGAGTCTGGTCTGACTCATAACCACCCTATGTACAACAGAAAGAAATACTCCCCAATTCTGTGCCAGACACACAATCTTTTTTATGTTTAACCCCTTTGTTTCAGACACTGTGTCAATCCATCTAGTTGAGGGTCTCCCTTTTTTTTCATTGACTTGCCACTCTCCCAAATATGATGTTCTTATTCAGGGATTGGTCCCTCCTGACAACATGTCCAAAATACATAGGACACAGTCTAGCTATCCTAGCTTCCAAGGAGCATTCAGGTTGAACTTCGTCTAGGACAGATCTGTTGGTTCTTTTGACAGTCCATAATATATTCAGTATTTGTCTCTGGCACCATAATTCAAAAGCACCAGTTCTTCTCCTATTTCCCTTAGTCAGTGTGCAGCTTTCACAACCATATGATGTGACTGAAAATACCATGGCATGAGTCAGACACACCTTGGTTCTTCAACGTGACATCTTTACTTTTCAGCATGTTAAAGAGGTCTTTGCAACAGCTTTTCCCAGTACAACACATCTTTTGATTTCTTGACTACTGCTTGTATGGTTGTTGATTGGAGAACAAAGTAAAGCAAAATCTTGGACAACCTCAATCTTTTCTCCATTTATCATGAAGCTTCATACTAATCCAGTTATAAAGATTTTTGTTTTCTTGATGTTGAGACAAAATCCATACTGAAGGCTGTATTCTTTGATCTTCATCAGTAAATGTTTCAAATCCTTTTCACTTTCAGCATGCAGAGTTGTGTTATCTCCATAAAGAAAGTTGTTAATGACTCTTCCTCCAATCATGGTGCCATGTTCTTCATAAAGTCCATCTTCTTAGATTATTAGTTTAGCACAGGGATTGAAGAGGTATGGTGAAATGGTACAGCCCTGATGCACACCTTTCTTGACTTTAAACCAGACAATGTTTCCTTGTTCTGTTCAAATGACGGCCTCCTGGTCCATGTACAGATTGCTCATGAATATAATGAAATGCTCCGGTATTCTGATTCTTTGCAATATTATCCATAATTTATTGTTATCAACACAGTCAAATGCCTTTGCACAGTCAATAAAAAATAGACAGACATGTTTCTGGTTTTCTCTGCTTTTGACTAATATTCAGTTGACATTAGCAATGATGCCCCTGGTTCCATGTCCTCTTCTGAATCCAACTTGATTTTCCAGCAGTTTTCTTTCTATATACTGCTACAGTCACTTTTGAATGATCTTTAGCAAAAATTTTCTTGCATGTGATATTAATGATATTTAATTTCCACATTCAGTTGGATCCCTTTCTTGGGAACAGTCACAAATATGGATCTCTTTCAGTCAGTTGGCCAGGTAGCTGCTTCCCAAATCTCTTGGCATAAATAAGTGAGCACCTTTAGTGATGCATCTGTTTGTTGAAACATCTCTATTGGCATTCCATCAATTCCTGGAGCCTTATGTTTTGCCAATTCCTTCAATGCATCTTCCACTTTATCCTTTACTACCATTGGTTCCAGATCATGTGTAACCTCTTGAAATGGTTGGTCATCTGCCAATTCTTTTTGGTATATTGACTCTGTATATTCCTTCCATCTTTTTTTGATGTTTCCTGCATCATTTAATATTTTCCCTGTAGAACCCTTCCATATTGCCACTTGAGGCTTGATTTTTTTCTTCAATTCCTTAAGCTTGAGAAAAACAGAGCATGTTCTTCCTTTTTGGTTTTCTATCTCCAGCTCTTTGCACATGTAATTATAATTTTGCCTTCTTGAGCTACCTTTTGAAATCTTCTGTTTAGTTGTCTAACTTCATCATCTCTTCCTTTTACTTTGTTGTGTTGTTAGGTGCTGTTGTGTTGGTATCCGACTCATAGCACCCCTACATACAACAGACGAAACAGTATCATTACTGCTTCTCTGCTGTTCATAGGGTTTTCAATGGCAGATTGTTATTTTGTGAGTGTGTTGCCAGGTCCTTCTCCCAAGCCAACAGCACCTGGTGTTCCCAGGCTGTCTCCCATTCAAGTACTAATCAGGCCCGACCCTGCTTAGCTCCCGAGATCTGATGGGATCCAATGCCATAGTGCTATGGCTGCAGGCTCCTCTTACTTTGGCTGCTCGATATTCAAGGGCAAGTTTCAGAGTCTCTTGAAATGTAATTTGTCTTTTTATTTTCTTCCTGTCTTTTTAATAACCTTTCACTTTCCTCATGAATGATGTCTTTGATGTCATGCCACAACTGATCTGGTCTTCAATCATTAGTGTCTAATGCATTGAACCTGTTCTTGAGGAGGTTCTGAACTCAGGTGGGATATATTCAATGTCATACCTTGGCTCTAGTACACTTGTCTAATTTCCTTAGTTTCAGTTTGAACTTGCAGAACTATGAGTTCAGTTTGAACTATGAGAAGTTGATGGTCTGATCCACAATCAGCACCTGGTCTTGTTCTGACTTTTGATATTGAGCTTTTCCATCATCGCTTTCAACAAATGTAGTCAGTTTGGTTCTTATATGTTCCATCTTTTGACTTTCATATATATAGTTGCTGTTGGTAAAAAATGTATTTGGAATGAAAAGCTCATTGGTCTGACAAAAATTCTATCATGTGATCTCCAGCACCATTTCTGTCACCAAAGCCATGTTTTCCATCTATTGAGCCTTCTTTGTTTCTAACTTTTGTATTCCAGTCACCAGTAATTATCCGTCTATCCTGTTTGCATGTTTGATCTATTTCACATTGTAGGAGCTGGTAAAACTCTACCCTATCTTCATTTGTGGTCTTTGTGGTAGGTGTGCAAATTTGAATAATAGTCATATTAACTGTCCTTCCTTGTAGATGTATGGATATTATTCTATCACGTACAGCGTTGTGTTATAGAACAGATCTTGAGATGTCTTTTTTTGATAATAAATGCAACCCCATTTCTTTTTTAGTTATCATTCCTAGAATAGTATACCATATGATTATCTGATTCAAAATGGCCCACTCCAGTATATTTTTGCTCACTGGTGCCTAGAATATAGATGTGTATATACTCCATTTCCCTTCCAATGATTTCTACTTTTCCTAGATTCACACTACATACATTCCACATACCAATTATTGAATGTTTGCAATTGTTCTATCTCATTTTGAGTTCTGCCACATCAGCAAATGGAGGTCACTGGGGCTTTTCTCTACTCCTGTCAGTAAAGTACACTCTATTTTGAGGAGGCAACTCTTCCCCTGTCTTTTTACTGCCTTACAACATGTGGGGTTTTTCTTCTGGCACTATATCTGAAAGTGTTTCTCTGCTATTCATAGGGTTTTCAATGGCTCATTGTTTCAGGAGTAGGTCCTTCTCCCTAGTCTGTCTTAGTCTGGAAGCTCAGCTGTCCACCACCGGTGATCCTACTGGTATCTGTCATATCGGGGGCATAGCTTTCAGCATCACAGGAACACAGAAGCCCCCATAGTATGGAAAACTGACAGACATGTGGGGAAGAATAGGTGTCTATTTCTGAAAGAGGGGGCCACAGGCACCTTGTGGTTTGAGCCTGCTTGGTGAACTTTCTTGACCTTGTTTTTACTATCAGTGGGGGCTGTCACCAAGATTGGTCATCTGTCAGGCACAGGCTGTGCCTTGCTATAGAAAGGAGGACTCAAACACAAAAGTGTTAACCTCTGAAAAAATATCTTAGCCCTGGACTTACTTATGTAGAAATTCTTGTCCCAAACCTCCTGCAATTTTATGCAATTCTTACATTCTTTTCTTTCCCTCCTTTCTGTCTTTGTTTCTGTCTTTGTATCTGTCTTTGTTTCTTTCTTTGTTTCTTTCCTTCTCTCTCTCTCTCTCTCTCTCTCTCTCTCTTTCGTGGAACTTGGGGGTTGAACCTAGGTCCTTGTTCATACTTTGCAAGAACTCTACTACTTTAAACCAGGCAGTGTTTCCTTGTTCTATTTGAACAACTTCCTCCTGGCTCATGTACACATTTCTCACAAGTACAATTAGGTGCTCTGGTATTCCCATTTTTCAGAATATTATTCATAATTTGTTATGATCTACACAGTCAAATGCCTTTGCATATCCCATAAAACATAGATAGACATCTTTATGATATTCTCTGCTTTCAGCTAATATCCACCTGACATCAGCAATGATGTCCCTGGTTCCCCGCCCTCTTCTGAATCCAGCTTGGTTTTCCAGCAGTTCCCTATCTATATACTATTGCTGTTGCTTTTGAAGGATCTTTAGTAAAATTTTGCTTGTGTGTGATATTAATGATATTTTTTGATAGTTTCCACTTTCAGTTGGATCCCCTTTATTGGGAATAGGCACAAATATGGATCTTTTCCAGTCAGTTGGCCAGGTAGCTATTTTCCAAATCTGTTGACATAAATATGTTAGCTCCTCCAGTGCTGCATCAATTTGATGAAACATCTGTATTGGCATTCCATTAATTCCTGGGGCCTTGTGCTTTGCCAGTTCCTTCAAGGGAGCTTTCACTTCGTTCTTCAATACCATTGGTTCCTCTTCATATGTAACCTCTTGAAATGGTTGGTCCTCCACCAATTCTTTTTTGTATACTGATTCTGTGTATTCCTTCCATCTTCTTTTGATGTTTTCTGCATTGTTTACTATTTTTTTCTGTAGAATCCTTCAGTGTTGTCACTTGAGGATTGAACTTTTTTCTTCACTTTCTTTAGCTTGAGAAACACAGAGCATGTTCCTCCCTTTTGGTTTTCTATCTCCAGCTCTTGCACATATCATTATAATATTTGGTTTTGTCTTCTCGAGCTGCCTTTTGGAACCTTCTGTTTAGTTCCTTAAATTCATCGTCTTCCTTTTACTTTAGCTGCTTGACATTCAAGGGCAAGTTTCAGTGTCTCTTTTGACATGTAATTTAGTCTTTTCTTTTTTCTTCTCTTTTTAATAACTTTTTGCTTCCTTCTTGAATGACATCTTTTATGTCATGCCACAATTCATCTGATCTCTATCATTTGTGTCTAATTCATTAAACCTATTCTTGAGGTGGTCTCTGAACTCTGGTGAGATATACTCAAGGCCATACCTTGGCTCTCATACACTTGTTCTAATTTTCTTCAATTTCAGTTTGAACTTGCATATGAGAAGTTGATGGTCTGATCCACAGTCAGCACCTGCTCTTGTTCTGACATTTGATATGGAGCTTTTCCACCATTTATTTCCACAAATGTAATCAATTTGGTTCCTGCATGCTCTATCTGGTGAAGTCTATGTGTATAGTGACCATTTATGTTGGTAAAAAAAATGTATTTGCTATGAAAAGGTCATTGGTCTGACAAAATCCTATCATGTGATCTCCAGCATCGTTTCTGTCACCAAGGCCATATTTCCCAACTATTATGTCTTGTTCCTTGCTTCCAACTTTTGCATTCTCATCACCAGTAATTATCAGTATATCCTGATTTCATGTTTGATCTATTTCAGATTGCAGAAGTTGGTAGAAATCTTCCCTTTCCTCATTTGTGGCCTTAGCAATGGGCACATAAATTTGAATAATAGTCATATTACCTGTCCTTCCGTGTAGGCATATGTATATTATTCTATTACTGATAGCATTGTATTTCAGGATAGACCTTGAGATGTCTTTTTTGATGATAAGTGTAACCCCATTTCTCTTTAGTTTGTCATTCCCAGTATAGTAGATCATCTGACTCAAAATGGCCCATGTTGGTCCATTTCAGTTCACTGATGACTAGAATGTCAATGTTTATGTGCTCCATTTCTCTTTTAATGACTTTGAATATTCCTAGATTCATATTACATACATTCCATGTTCCAATTATTAGTGGGTGTTTACAATTTTTCTCCTCATTTTGAGTCCTGCCACATCAGTAAATGAAGCTTTATTCCATTTCTGTCATCAAGGTAGACTCTACTTTGAGGAGTCAACTCTTCCCCAATAGTCTTTTGAGTGCCTTCCAATCTAGGAGGCTCATTTTCCAGCACTATATCTGACAGTGTTTCTTTGCTATTCATAGAGTTTTCAATGGCTAGTTGTTTTGGGAGTGGTTTGCCAGGTCCTACTCCCTAATATGTCTTAGTCTGGAAGGTCAGCTGAAACCTGTCCACCATGGGTGACCCTGCTGGTATCTGAGATACAAGTGGCATAGCTTTCAGCCTCATTGCAACATGCAAGCCCCCACAGTGCAGCAAACTGACAGACCTGTAGTGGTCTGTCACTGTAGTAATATTATATTATTCAACATACTTTTAATAAGCCTTATATTGTTGTTGTTGTTGTTGTTAGGTGCCATTGAGTCGGTATCCGACTTATAGCGACCCTCTGTACAACAGGGGAAACACGGTTGTCAGTGCTTCTCTGCTGTTCATAGGGTTTTCAATGGCAGATCGATTTTTGGGAGGGGGTTGCCAGGTCCTTCTCCCAAGCCTATAGCTTCTGGTGTTCCCAGGCGGTCTCCCATCCAGGTACTAACCAGGCCTGACCCTGCTTAGCTTCCGAGATCTGATGGGATCAGATGCCACAGGGCTATGGCTTCAGGCCAAGCCTTATATAATATCACACTAATGGTTCATTGAATTTATAGATGGATTTGGAGTGAAAAGACATCTTAAAATGTTAGATCTTCCCATGCATGTAGTTGGTACAGCTACAATTTGACTTCTATTGTGACCTTAAACATTGTTTCATTTTTTTTGCAAAGATCTTCCATACCTTTCCTTTCAGTAATTTTTAGCTGCCTTACATGCTATATTTTGTTGCTGTTGACTGGTATGTGCTTTTCTATTATATTTGCTGTTTGGTTATTATTGACATATGGGAATATTTTTCTGCCTTTATTAGTAAGTGATGATGAGGTACAGCGTAATACAGCAATGAGTTTTTCCATTAGGGATCCTTTATATCACTTCTGGCAACACTTTCATTGGCCCACAAAGTTTATGGAGACCTATGGCTAGTTTATAGTTAAATTCTTAAACTTATTTGGGTTATCTTCTCCTATTTTCCCAGTATACTCTTAAAGGTGTGCTGCTTACATTGAGATTGACCTCTCCCCCTTCATCCCTCCACATTGATGTTCCTTTCCATCCTATCTTTTCCAATCTTCACCTCTCTCTGTTATATTCCTCCCTCCTTCTTTCCACACCTTAAATTGTCCATTCTACACTAGGCTTAATTGTGCATTTTTTATATTTGAATATATGTATAAGGTTTCTTCCTTCCTTTATATATGATTCAGTACCCACATATGAGTGAGAACATATAATATTTCTCTTTTAGGGCTTGTGCTCATTCACTTAAGATGATGTTTTCCAATTCCATCCATTTTGCTGCAAATGATATTATTTCATTTTTTAATTGCTGAGTAGCATTGCATTGTGTATATGTACTACAATTTTTTTTCCAATTCTTCTTCTGTTGATGGGCACCTTGGTTGATTCCATTTCCTTGCTATTGTGAAAAGTGCTACATTGAATATGGAGACACATTGAATATGGAGTCTGTCGTATGTTGACTCATATCTCTTTGTTATATTTCCAGTAGTGGTATAGCTGGGTTGTATGGCAGTTCTATTTTTAGTTTTCTTAGGTATCTCCATACTGATTTCCAAAGTGGTTGAACCAATTTACAGCCCCACCAACAATGTAAGAGGATTCCCTTTTCTTCACAACCTTGCCAACATTTGTTATTATTTGTTTTATTGATCTTAGCCATTCCTACTGGAGTAAGGTGGAATCTCAGAGTTGTTTTGACTTGCATTTCTCTAATGCCTAGGGGTATTGAGCATTTTTTTTCATGTGTTTCATGGCCTTATGAACTTCTTCATTTGAGAACTATTCATTTCCTATGCCCACTTGTGTATTGGATTATTTGTTGTCTTGGGAGTTGCTTTCTTGAATTCTTTGTAAATTCTGGAAATTAGTCCTCTGTCAGATATGTAGGATGTGAAGATTTTCTCTCATTCAGTAGGGTCTTCTTTAACTCTGTTGATTGTTTCTTTTGCTGTACAGAAGCTTTTTAAATTTCATGTAATCCCATTTATCTATTCTTGTTGCAACTTCCTGAGCAATTGGAGTCTTATTAAGAAAATATGTTCCCATGTCTATATGTTAGAACATATTGCCTATCTTTTCTTCTAATGTTAGAACATATTGCCTATCTTTTCTTCTAGTAATTTTAAGGTATCTGGTTTTATGTTGAGGTCTTTTATCTGTTTTGAGTTAACTCTTGTGTGTATTTAGAGATGTGGGTCTGTTTTCATTTTTCTGTAGGTGAAATCCATGTTTCCCAGTACCGTTTGTTGAAAAGGCTATCTTTTCACCAATTTGCCTGCTTTGCTCTTTTGTCAAGAATCAAGTGGCTATAGATATGTTGGTATATCTCTGGGTCCTCAGTTCTATTCCACTGGTCTTTAGGCCTATTTTTGTGCTAGCATCAAGCTGTTTTTGCTACTACAGCCCTGGAATATAGTTTAAAGTTAGGGATTCTGATCCTGCCCACACTAGTTTTGCAGCTTAAGAGTGATTTGGCTATATGTAGTCTTTTTTTGTTTCCATATGAATTTTTAGATTTTTTTCTATTTCTGTAAAGTCTGTCATTGAAGTTTTAATGGGGATTATATTGAATCTATAGATTGCTTTTGGTAGTGTAGCCATTTTTACAATATTGATTCTCCTAATCCATGAGCAGGGTGGTCCTTCCACCTTCTAGTGTGCTCTGTGGTTTCTTTCTTTAGTGTTTTGAAGTTTTCCTTGTAGAGATCTGCAGGGTCTTTGCTTAGATTGATTCTTAAGTATTTAAGTTTTTGGTGGAATATTGTGAAAAGGATTGTAGATTTAATTTCCTTCTCTTCTGGCTCACAGTTTGGTGTAAAGGAAAGCTACTGAATTTTGAGTGTTAATTTTGTATCCTGCCATTTTGCTAAAGGAGTTAATTAGGTCTAAAAGTTTTCTAGAGAGATTTTTGGGGTCCTTTAGGTACAGTATCATGTCGTCTGTGAATAAGGATAATTTGACCTCTTCTTTGCCTATCCATATTCCTTTAACTTCTTTCTCTAGTCTAATTACTCTGGCTAGGGCTTCAATCATAATGTTAAATAAGATAGGAGAGAGTGGGCATCTTTCTCTTATTCCTGATCTTAGAGGAAATGGTTTCAATTTTTCTCCATTTAATATGATATTGGCGGTAGGTCTGTCACAAATGGCCTTTATGATGTTAAGACATTCTCTTGTTATGCCTATCTTCTCCAGGGTTTTTATCATGAAGAAGTGTTGCATTTTTGTCAAAGGCCTTTTCAGCATCTATTGAGATGATCATATGGGTTTTGTTTGCAAGTCTCTTGATATGTTGAATTACATTAATCAATTTTTGTATGTTGAACCAGTCTTGCATCTGTGGAATAAATCCCACTTGAGTATAATGAACAATCTTTTTAATCTGTTGCTGAATTAAGTTTGTCAGAATTTTGTTGAGAACTTTTGCATCTATGTTCATTGGGGAAATTGGACTACAGTTTTCTTTCTTGGATATATCCTTGCCTGGTTTATGTATCAAGGTGATGGTGGTTTCATAGAGTGAGTTTGGGAGTGCTCCTCCCTTTCTACTTTTTGAAATAATTTGAGGAGAACTGGTATTAATCCTTCTTTGAAGGTTTGGTGACATATGGGAACATTAATGGTATTGAAGAATTTATCTTATATTAAAAACTTTGCTAAATTATGAAAACTTCTAATATACTTGAATTTTCTATGCAACTTCTTTTGAATTTTCTATATAGATAAGATATTGTCCCTCAGAAACAGTTTTGTTTCCTTGTAATTCTAGATTCTCATTTTAATTGGTAAATGACAAAGGATATTCTTATATTGATATTGTTTGATGATATTACTAAATTTTTCTCTACAAAGCATAACACTTGCTGTAAGAAGAATTTCATAAACAGATGATAAATATTACTAAACAGTTTTTCTGCATTCATTGTAATACCAATACTTTCCCTTATAATCTGCTAATGTTGAGTGTTATAGTAATAGTTTTAATGATGCTGATTCACCCTTGAATCCTGAGATAAACTCTTATTTGCATATGACGTGTCTAAAAAAATCTAATCTACTAAGTTTGATTGGTTAATATGTGTTTGGAATTTTTTCTATAACCTTAAGAAAGATTGGTCTATAATTTAACTTTTTCTTGAACTAACCTAGTTGATTTGGTTAGACTATGCTATTCTCATAAAGGATTCTGTGTTAGTCTTCCTTATTTTTCTGTTATCTGTAGCAGTTTACATGATAAAGTTATTTATATAGTTGTTTCCTAATTTATCTTGAGAAATTTTTCTAGACAAAGATTTATTAACATACATTTTAAAATTTGTTGACATATTTTTTTTCATAGATTTCACTAGTGGTTTCAAATCCAAATGGTATTTCTAGTTATGTTCCCCTTTTCATGGCTATTTTTACTTGTGACTTTGCTTCTTTCCTTCCATCCTCCCTTCTTCCTTCCTTCCTTTCACCTTCCTTTTTTAAAATCATTTTTTAAGGAATCTTTTATCAAAATATAGGGTTTTGATTTGTTGCTTTTTATATTTCACTAATTTTTGTTACTCTCAATCATTTCCTTGGTGGTGGTATCATCCTCTCTCTCCTCCTCCTCCTCTACCTTCTCCTACTCCTCTTTCTCCTCCTCCTCCTCCTCTGGAGATGACACCCTCCAGGCCTCTGAACATGTTAGACATTTTACCTCTGAGCTCCTCCCTCATCCCAGTTGTTCTTTTTATAGATCACTTGATTTAAAACTTGTCTTAAAAATTCTTTACTTTTTCTATAAAGACTTTGAGTTTATTAAATTTCCTCAGGATATTACTTTAACCATACCTCATTAGCTATATATATAGGACTTCCATTGTTATTCTCTACTAAATGTTTCATAAATTTTACTATTTCCATTACAGCATAGTATACATTTAGTGCCTTTTGAAGTTTATAAAACAACAATGCTTATAAATGTATCTTTTTATTTTTACTTTCTAGCTAAATTACATGTGAGACAATAAGATATGCATGGTGCTGACTGTTTAAAACTTTGTTGAGTATGCCATTGTGGTTTATTATTACATTGTCAATTTTTATAAGTGTTTTGCATTTTCTATATGTGAAAAGAATGTACAGTTTCTATTTGGTCTCTGTAGGATTTTATATCTATTAGATAAAACATTAATTTTATGGTTTTATATTCTCTAGATTTATACTTCTCACCCTATTTTATTTCCTGGTTAATGTATATATATTATTAATAATTAATTATACATTTTTATGAGGTATAGTGAGATTATTTGGTACACATATACAACACATAATGATCCAATCAGGGTAGTTAGCATAGAAATAATAAGTTCTAGTTTTTATACACTGTTTTTTTTTTTTTATGAGAGATGTTAAAAGCAGGGTTGGGGTTTAGCTCAGTTGATAGAATACTGCTCTGCAGTTTCTGAGGACCCAGTTTCCATCCCCAGCACTGAAAATATGGGAGAAGGATGTGGCAATCCACTCCTGAAAGCAATCTCAAAACCGTCAGCCATTGAAAACCCTGCGAAGGGCTGGGCCTGGTGGTGCACGCCTGTAATCCCAGTGGCTCAGGAGGCAGAGGCAGGAGGATCACAAGTTTGAGACCAGGCGCAGTCTGCATAACTTAGTGAGACCCTGTCTCAAAAAGAAAAAAAAAAATGAGCTGGGGGTGCAGCTCAGTGGTCCAGCACTTGCAGAGCATGCAAGTATGAGGCCCTGGGTTCAACCCCCAGTACTGCAAACAAACAAACAAACAAAAAACAAACCTGTGAAGGTTGCTATGAGTTAGACCTGACTCCAAGGCACCTAATAACAACGACAACAGCATGTTAAAAGTATCCCAATATAGAGTATTTTGGGGTCTTTCAGTTTCTACATAGAATTCTGTCATATTTTCCTTTGTCTATTTTGAGGCTGAGCTATTAGGTACATGTAAGTTTATGATTATTATATGTCATTAGTGAAAATCTTGAATTATATTGTACCATCTATTTTCAGTCCTATTAATGATTTCTACATCAGATTTTACATTGTTTGGTATTATTGTTTCTACTTCTTATAAGTGGCTAAGCTCCCAGTCACTAATCCCTGCCTAAGAATTAGGAGCTAGTGAAGCCCTGGATTCATTTCATGTTCACTGATTTGCTCCACAGAGATTCAATTTCTGTTCCATAGAAATGTTTATATTGCCTTTGAGCCTGGTTATTTTTAAACCATTATATTTTATTAATCATTACTATGTGTCTGGGACAGAGGAAGTGAGTAAAAAAATGTACTCCTGGTTGTGACTGGAATTTTTATTTGGAATCTGGAATCCTGTTTAAAAAAGTGTGGTCTACAAAATATTTGTACAGAATCACACAGAATTTGTTACAAACTGAGATTCTTTGGCCTTACCTCAAACTGGATTAGAATCTTGGGCTGACAAAATGGTACCTAGGAGTCTTCATTTTAAACCAGCTTTGGAGATAATTTCCATGTACACTAAAGTTTGTGACCCTAGCCCAAAACATCATGTGAAGTATTATCATGTTTCTCGTCTTTTAAGATATTACTCTGAATGCTTAGAAATATGGTTCAATTTTTCATGTGACTGTGTGCATCCTGGATAGGTTAGAAGCACATTATACTTGAGGAAACTATAGAATCAATATAACTACTGAGAGAATATAGCCAATTGTCTTACCTTGGACAGTACTCTAAAGCTTCAGTTTCTTCACGTGACATGAGTCAGATAGGTTTGTTGAATAAGTGAGATTATATTTCTCAAAGTCTGACACTTAATAAATGTTCAATATATTGTTACAAGAGAGGCATAGAGCAAAAACTAAGGCAAACTTGAATTTTGTAAAATAAAAATTTAAAACTGTGCCTAATGTCTTAACATAAGAATTGAAATGTTTTGGAGGAAGAGTGATAGAATGTTTCTAAAGTATTTGAATAAGAAAAATAGCTATAAATTGAATAATTGAAAAATGGGCATTTGACTCGAGTTATAGTCTATAATTCATGTTTTAATAATCCTTTGTTTAATTTTTATGCCATTTGAAATCTAATTATATTCTGTAAAACGATTAAATAAAATCAGTTTTAAGTGTCTTTAAAATCAACAGGTGTAATGTGATGAATTGACATTTTCAATAAGAAGTGAACTGACATACCATTAATCTCAGTTTTAAAAAATATTTTTAGAATAGAAAAAGTACATGATTGTAATTCATCACTGTTTTGCCACTTTTTGTTAATTCATATATTTGGAAGGAATATTTTTTGGTGCACAAAATCTGGTCAATATTTGAAATATGGTTGCAAACATAAGTTTAAAGAAAAGATTGGGATAAATAAGCAGATAAATGTAAGAAGAAATTTAGAAAATACGCTCGTCTCTATTTCATTGGGAATAAGGCTTGTTGTTGTTGTTAGGTGCCGTCGAGTCGGTATCTGACTCATAGCGACCCTCATAGGGTTTTCAATGGCTGAGTGCTTCGGAATTGCCTTGGGAGTGGGTTGCCAGGCCCTTCTCCCATTTTTGTGGTGCTGGGAATTGAACTCGGGACCTCAGAGACTTCAGCGCAGCGCTCTACCCACTGAGCTAAATCCCAGCCCGGGAATAAGCTTAGAGTGTTTAAATCCCTGTTTCTAGTAAAAATAGTCCTTGTCTTGATTCCCAGTTTGGCTGTTTTCTGAGTGACTGTGAGCAATTCTTGTAGAATTTCTGAGTCTCAGTTCCTTCTATCTTAAGTAAAAATTCACACTGGAGTATCTAAATTAATAAAGACTGATTTACCATCTTTTACCAAGAAAAATTGACTTTTAGGACATAATCTTAAAGATGTATTCAGGTGCATTCATTTTTTCCCCCCACAGAGAGCAAAGATTAATTTACTTTCACATCAATAAAAAGGAGTGATTATGACAAACTCCTGAGTTGAGAAGAGCGGTTAAGAGTAACCAAGAGATATTTCACAGGTCAAGTATTTTGTCTGTGAGCCTTACCCTGGCTATTAGTTTTAAAATGATGCTTTTCAAGGCAATTTAATTCTTGCAGACACATCCTCCTTATGCCTCCTTACAAGTTTTTTTTTTTTTTTTTTCTGTGATTGGGTGGGGAGGAGACTTTGTGTTAACTCTTTCTGAGAAGGTGGAGTCTGGTGGCCTAAAGAGTTAGTGTACATTCTTGTCTTCCCAGTCCCTTTGGGCCATCATTACTTCATTCTGTTGTATATAGGGTTGCTATGAGTTGGACCCGACTCAATGGCACCTAACGACAACAACAACAACAAATGCTTACTTTTGGCTATAGAGAACCTATGGTCTTATAGGCATGAAATGATAGTTTCAATGGTTGTAGAAAACCTGTAGCTTTACAGAGTATTCTTGAATGTAACTTTAGGACCAAATTTAATATTCCAGAAGTTGCACTGGAAATAAACTTCCCATTCTGTTTTTGGGGTTGACCATGCAGGCAAATATGGCATCCTTAGGTTCAACATCACTTTTAGGCTAACAGAATTTCCCCTATGGCCAATGTCAGTGGCATTTAAACCCTTCCTTTTCCAAAAAAACTTTCCTTGAAATATTTATCATCTGACTTTAGCCAAGCACTATGCTATGTCAAGCACTTGGCTATGTCAAAGGTCTTTGTTGTTGTTAGTTGTCCTTAAATTGGGTCTGACTCACAGTGACTCTTTTTATAATAGAGCAAAACACTACCCAACATTGTGCCATGCCCAGCACTATATCAGTGCTTCTTTGCTATTTGTAGGGTTTTCAATGCCTGATTGTTCTGGGAATAGGCTGCTGGGTCCTTCTCCCAAGCCTACAGCACCTGGTTTTCCCAGACAGTCTCCCATCCAAAGACAAACCAGGCCTGACCCTGCTTGGTTTCTTAGATCTGACAAGATTGGATGCCAGGATGGTATGGGTGCAGGTGTGACAAAAGTCAGAGATACAAAAACAAATTGTGGCCTCTCTCTTTTCTTTTCTTAAAAAAGAGCTCATTCCAAAAGTATAAAAGTTGTGCTACAGATATATAGGAATAATGTGAGAATAGAGACAAGAAAATAACTTGCCTTGACAATGAGAGCTGGAGAGGTGTCCACAGTAGAGTCATGCCTTACAAATGAATTCTCCTTCCAGACAGAAAAAAGAGAGAACGATTCCAGAGAGTGAAATGGCATGTGCAAGTAAACTTCAAGCCCTTCAGAGGCCTGCCATTCAAGGCTGCTTATATCCTTTCCCTTTCCATTTTTTTATGTGACCTAGTACTTGACACTATGCATTGACTATTCTTAGTTTTTTCTCTTTTCCTATTATGACTAATCTTTTACTCATTTATACTCTCTTTCATTGCATTACTTGTGTTGCTAGGGGATGGTTGGTATATCAAATCTGTTAACCTACTTTATTTTATTTTGCGACAAGTTCTCACTATGTAGCCCAGACTGGTCTCAAACTAGTGATCCTCCTGCCTCAGCCTCCTGAATGCTAGGATTACAGGTGTGTATCACCGTGCCAGGCCTATTTTATCTTGTTGATGTTGTTGTTGTTGTTAGGTGCCATCGAGTTGTGTCCGACTCATAGCAACCCTCATAGGGTTTTCAATGGCAGATTGTTTCGGGATTGCCTTGAGAGTGGGTTGCCACGTCCTTCTCCCATTTTTGCGGTGCCGGGAATCGAACTCATGACCTCAGAGACTGCAGAGTGGCGCTCTACCAACTGAGCTAAATCCCAGCCCGTTGTTATTGTTAGGTACTGTCGAGTCAGTATCTGACTCATAGTGACCCTACATAAAACAGGCAAAATACTATTGTCAGTGCTTCTCTGCCATTGATAGGATTTTCAATGGTGGATTGATTTTTGGGAGTGGGTTGCCGGGTCCGTCTCCCAAGCCTACAGCACCTGGTGTTTCCAGGTGGTCTCCCATCCAAGTACTAACCAGGCCCGACACTGCTTAGCTTCTGAGATCTGATGGGATCGGATGTCACAGTGGTATGGCTGCAGGCTATTTTTATCTTACATAGCATATATTCTAGTTTTTCATTTTGAGTTAGTTTATTCTTGGAATCTGAATAATACATAAATATTATTGTTATCTATATATTATTGTTATCTAGTGAAAATAACTCAGTTATTTGAGCATGGAACCTGATGTGCTTTTGAAATTAGTGATCAAGTTGTTTCTGGAAAGTGAGAGCCAGTGCTACTCTTTATCTCAAATATAACTGGGTCTCAAAACTACATTTTTCTCTAAGATGTTGGATAATTCAAGGTTCTCAAAGCACAGTGAAATGGTAAAATTCAGACAGATTTGGATTCAAATCCTGGATTTTTCACAACTTTGTGACTTTGGACAAATTACTACTACTACTACTACTACTACTACTACCACAATTACTACTACTACTATGATTACTACTATTACTACTACTACTACTACTACTACTACTACTACTACTGTAGTATTTAGGGGTTGAACCTAGAGTCTCACACATGCTGGGGAAGTGCTCTACCAGTGAGCTGCACCCCCAGCCTCTTTTATATTTTACCTTTTTTTAAATATTGAGACAGGGTCTTGCTAAATTGTGTAGGCTGCCTCTGGCCTCAAACTTGCAATACTCCTGCTTCAGCCTCCTGAATAGCTGGGATTACAAGTATGTGCCATGGCAGCCTGCTTGGACAAATTATTTAAAAACTCTCAGCATTTGTTTCTTTCTCTGTAAAAGGAGACAATATTTATTCATAAGTATTTTTGGGGCACTAGCTATGAGGCAGTGTTTTTCAGGTGATGCTCTAAGGATTATAAGATAAAAGAAGATGCTGGGTGGCACAAAGTTGCTGCTCTGTAATTGGTAAGGCATCGTCTCCATTAGCTCCCTCTCAATTCATTTTATTTTCTTAGCATCATTTGCCAGAGAAGAATAGTTTTATACTGGGTCTTTCTTGTTCCCTTTGCAAATTCAGGGCTCTAGATATTGGAGGTGTTTATTTAGCCAATACAGTATTTAAGAAGAAAAAGGTCTGGATGGTTTTAAGCACAATTATATTCCCTAGTTAGCAGCATGCTCACCATTCTGTATTATGTTACCCCCGGCTTATGACTTTCAGCCTTAGTGTCTATGCCAGAATCACCTTGGGGTCACTTTAACGATCTGAATTCTCAAGCTTCATATCAGACCAACCACATAAGAATTTTTGTGTGGAACCCAAGAATTAGTATTAGTTAAAGCTCTTCAGGGCTGGGATTTAGCTCAGTTGGTAGAGTGCTGTGCTGCAGTCTCTGAGGTCCTGAGTTCAATTCCCAGCACCGCAAAAATGGGAGAAGGGCCTGGCAATCCACTCCCCAGGCAATCCCGAAACAATCTGCCATTGAAAACCCTGTGAGGGTCACTATGAGTTGGATACCGACTCGACGGCACCTAACAACAACAACAACAAAGCTCTTCAGGTGATACTTGTGTGCATCAAACTCTGAGAAAAATTTTGGAGCTCATTTCATCTATGTGGACCATGTATCCCTTCAAGGCAATGGATGTTAAGTCTGGTCCTATGACTTTGACTTTTGGAAAGCTTCTTTGTTCCACATAGCTTTCAGACTCTGGGCAATACCTTATCATCATTCAAAAATGAAGCTTTCTGTGACTCTCTGGAGAAGTTGTGTCCGTGTCTTGGTTGTGTACTATTATTCTTTTTTTATGCATCTCTCACTCTGTCTCACTCTGACCACCTGTGCTGAAAGCATGTACCGTCTCTTATCTCTACTTGATAAACTCACTAACTTTTACTCCAGATCCTTCTGAAATTCTTTTCTGGGACAGAAACAAGGACCTGGCTTCACAGGGTTTGAGTGGAGGTCCCTAAGCAGGGTACTTCTCAAACTGTAGGCAGCAGATCTTGGCGGCATGCTCTGTACTGCTGACACCTTTCTGATGCCCAGTGTGGGAATCAAGAGTTGAAGCATAGCTGTCTGGCAACCCACTTAGGTAGCAGTAATGCATTATAAGGGGAACCAAAAAGACAATTTCCTTATTACACAGAAAAATAGACTGGCAGACCTAAGTGTACCAGTCTAGTGGTAGACAGGCAGCTCTCCAGGAGGCTACATAGATGACTCTGATACCTCTTGCCCCAGAATTAAACATAAGCCCATTGTATACAGAAGGAAAAAAGAAATAAGCCACTCATTGTGGATATAGACTAAAAATGGCTGGTAGACTGAAGGAGAATCTGATATTCTTTTGCCTCAAGCAGATCAATGGAAAATTAAGGGATTTCATGTTTCATTTTACCTGAGAAGAGAGGCATTAATTACTCCAGTCACTCATGCTTTTGGGGGACAAGGACTAAAACCCACAATCTGATAAATTGTCAGAGCCTGTCCTCCCTGCCCACCTTATCAACCCAGGAGGTGGAACCAAGCCACTGTCTTTACTTAACCCAATATAAAAGAAGTGTTTGTTCTAGGGAGAAGATTTTTAATTAGATTTTACCCAGATGCCTCCCTGAAAAATATATAAATATCTTTTAGTGTTCATTGACACCTTCTCAGGTGGATAGAGGTCTATCCTATCCAGACCAAAAGAGCTAAAGAAGTTGTGAAGGCTTTATTCTCTAGAATAGAACCTGCTTTCCCCCGAGTTTCCAATCAAGAACATATTAAGGATAAGGTTATTTTCACCTATAAACTGTAAAAGTGTTACATTTCCTTCAAACAGGAGAAAACCACATCTTTTACAAAGATTAATCTCATTTGAAAATTTATTAGCCGGGCAAGGTGGAGCATGCCTGTAATCCCAGCAGCTTGGGAAGTAGAGGCAGGAGGATCACAAGTTTGAGACCAGAGGCAGTCTGGATAACTTAGGGAGAACCTGTCTCAAAAGAAGCAAAAAAAAAAAAAAAAAAAAAAAAAAAAAAAAAAAAAAAAAAAAAAAAAAAAAAAAAAAAAAAATAAAAAAATAAATAAATAAAATAAAAATAAAAGGACTGGGGGTGCATCTCAGTGGTCCAGAACTTGCAAAGCATGAAAGTGCAAGGCCCTGAGTTCAACCTCCAGTACCGCCAATAAATAAATAAATAAAATAAATAAATAAATAAATAAAAATAAATAAATAAATAAAAATAATAATAAAAGAAAATCTATCGGTAGTTATAATCTATACATTTTGATTTTCTTTTAAAGACTGTTAGTATAATCATGTATACTCAATATCTACAATCCTGCACTGTTTTTCTTATCATCTGTTACACCACTGGATTCCTTTTAGAGTTGTTCTTTTGTGTTTTACTACATTCTCAGTATATAACCATCTGTATGTTTCTTTTCTTTTTATGGCCCAAGGGACACACTCTTAAACTCAACGATTAAGATGGTGAGGACAGCCTTCCTACAAAACAGAGGGCCCTTAGTATTTTAACAGCAGCATGGAGGGGAATCAGTGCCATTAATCAAGTGAAATGCTCTGTGTGTGTGTGTGTGTGTGTGTGTGTGTGTGTGTGTGTGTGTGTGTGTGTGTGTGGGCACTCAGGAAATGTTTCTTCAGCCCTCCAAAATTTACATGCCCAAATTAAATCTCTGACAGATTCTTCCTTAGCTTTAATAATTTACTACCATGGTTCCCAGGTACTTCATGGTGGGAAAAAAATTCTCCTATTTTTGATACTAATTTTAGGATTGTTGTTGTTGCTAGGTGCTGTGGAATTGGGTCTGAGTTGTAGCAACCCCCATAAGGTTTTCAATGGCAGATTGTTTCAAGATTGCTTTGGGAGGGAATTGCCACATCCTTCTCTCATTTTTTGTGGTGCTGGGGATCGAACTCTGGTCCTCAGAGAATGCCAAGTAGCAGTCTACCAACTGAGCTAAACTGTAGTCCATAATTTTAGGATTAGGGATGACAATCTGCTCTATGCTTTATTACTTATGCAGTTTAATGTCTTGAGTACTGACATCTTTTCTTCAACATTCCATTGAATGAAGATCTGCCAATCTCTAAACTCAAAACTTCTCACGTCCCCCTTAGATCAAGCAGGTCAAAACTTTTCATTCCTGGGTATGCAGGGTCTACTGTTCATTCTGAAGCAGCTTCAAAAAAATGGAATATTGGCCTTCCTCAACCTGTAAGAGTCTACAGCGATACCATCCTGGAGTCCAATCCTGTTTGATCTTGGAAGCTAGGCAGGGCCAGGCCTGGTTAGTTCTTGAACAGAGACTACCTGGCAATACCGGGTGCTGCAGGCTTGGGAGAAGGACCTGGCAGCCCACTCCCTAAACAATCAGCCTTGAAAATTCTATAAATAGCAAGAAGCACTGACATAGTGTCGGGCAGGGCACAGTGTTGGGTAGTGTTTCCTTCTGTCATACATAGGGTAGCTATCAGTTGGACCTGACTCAATGACACCTAACAAAAACAACAACCCTTAAGAGTAAGAGATCAAAGTCTCAGAGAGGGAAATTGAGGCAGGATGGAAAGATAGGAAAATTAATGGGACATGAGAAGGGAAAAGAGCCCTCATCCCAGGATCTGGTTTAGGTCCTGATGGGTATGAGTCAAGAATTTTGACACAACTAAAAAGAAAACTGCTGTGAGCAACGCTTGCATACAGACATTATTTTTGAGAGACATTTCAAATAAAAATGTTAAGTAGTAAGCCCTGTTTAAGGTCAAAATTTACATGACCTTCCAATTTAATCTTATTTATTTTCTCCTCAATAATCCTGTTCTCAGAGAATCTTACAAACAAAATTATGGACTATGTTCATAGCCATATGCCTAGACAACTTCCTTATGACTAAGCATAAAAGAAATTTTTTTTGATGATTTCAACCTATACATCTAAACATTACTCCTTTCTTATCTATAAACCAATCCACCTCCTGAATCTCCTTTTACTAAAGAGAGGATAAAAAGTATACCACAACATTTATACTGATCTTTTAAATCCTCTGAACAACGGAACTTCTTCCTTCGATCTATTTTGATCTATGTTTTTATCTATTTGGCACTTCTTTCTCACCCCTAAACCTAAACAATGCACCTTACAATTTCATTTACAAAAGAGGAAATTGTTTAAAAAGGAAAGAATAGGTAAACCAGCTCATATTGCTTTTTAAAAATTTTTTTTGTACTTTGCTTAATCCTTGAACTGGGTTGTAAATTATATCCTTTGAGCAATGTAACTTCAAAGGCCATAAAATCAAATATATAGTTATTGTTAAGACTTTCTCTGGAGAAGTTTGTATCCATAGCTTGTATATGTTGTGTTATTCTTAAGCAGCTATCTTTCTCTCTGAATGCCCATACTTCAACCTTTAGCATGTATTGTCTCTTGCCTGTACTTAATAATCTCATTAATTTTATTTTTTTAAAAATGAAGCTCTTTCTGATGAAAGCCAGTCATCCTCAGGTCCCTGTCTGTCTCTGAATATATTCTCTGAATTGGTAGATCTTAATGTGCAAGATTATTCCTGACTGCTGTTTTCTGGGATTCTAGGGTTTTCTCCATAAATTGTAAAGCAATCTCTCTTTTGGTCCATTCTCTGGAAAATGGGGCTACAGATCACTCTGCCTGCCTGGGGTGTTCTGCCTTAGTTTAGGTAGCTAGGTTCAGGTTCAGGTGAGAGATGCCCAAATTAAATATTTGTGGTTAACTATGTAGTCACTTTCCCAAGAAATGCTATTTCCTTAGTGCTTCTGTGGGGAGAAGCATTGATCCTAAATGTGGAAATATTAATATCAGGAAAATGACAGCATATGTGTCCTGAGCTAGAAATATGGACAAGGATTGGGAAGCAGGAAAGAGTATCAATAATGATTTTTCAGAAGGTTTAAGAGTAAACTTAAATAATTCTCATGTGTATCTGACCTAATTTTTCTATTTCCAGCAAAGTATTTAAACATATTTTGGAACCCTCAGCTATGTGATTTTAGTTGCTTAATGGGATCAATGAACTCCTTGTGTGTATGTTCATAACCTATTTGATTTGTGAAACTGAAAGCCTGAGTAGATTATCTCAGGGAACTGTTGGCTAAAAACTCTTGCCTATCTTTTATTGTTTCCCATGAACTTTTGTGATTAGACATGAGGAGAGTGGCTAATAGAACTGTGTCTGAGATCACAATAACCAGTTGAACTCTTGCCATATATTTAGGGTTATGCAAACAGCCTTTTGGGCTCCATAAGAGGCAGATTTTAAGCCACTTGCATGAAATGGTGATGTAAAATTTCCAAGCAAACATCAATATTAATAATCTTATAACAGTTTTATGATAGAGATAATAAAAACCAAGGCAGGTTCCCGGAATCATTTTTTTCCCACTCTGTGACAAATGCATTATCATAAGACTCAGTTCTTCAGGGCCTTTGGTAACCACACAGAAAATGGTAATGATGGTGGCTGTTTTGAATCTATTATTGATGCAAATTATTTAGTTCAGCTTTTCAGTTCTCTCAGGCTGAAGTCACAAATTGATTACTCTGGTGTTTGCCATTGTCATTGACTTAACTTGAAATAGAGGATTTTAAATTTAGCAAATTCTCCCCCAGGCTGTATTAATCTAATCTGTTCATGTTTTAACTCACTATTAGTAATTCTAACCTAAATCTCTTTTTTGTCCTTGCCATCTGAGTGCAGTAGTTTTATTCTGGATAACCATTTCCTCTTACTTCACTTACTCCTTTAACAGCTTTTTTACCTTCTTTGTTGAAGAACTTGCTTCCCTTCTGAGCTGACCTATTACTAAATACACTTGAAGAGTCCTCAGGAAAATGTCACCTCTCTCCCCTGCTCTCCTCCATAGAGTTTCCGATCCATATTCCTGTTGACCTACAAAGAATGTTCACTAAAACATGACCTTGACTAGGTCACTTATGTTCACAAAACTCCAATGACTCTTTATTTGCTTTTCAGAGTAGTGTCTGGCCCAAATCCTACTTCCTCTGGGAAGGTTTCCTGTTCCTTCTGGATAAAAGCAATTCCTTTTCTTCTGGAAACATAAAATAGTGTTTTCCACGACACTTAATTTACTGTCTTGTATTGTAGTTATTTTTCTGCTGTCTATAACTCATCCCTTCAGTAGATGATAAACTTCTAGAGGGTGTCTTCCACAGAAAAAATGTTCAATAAATATTTGTCATTGATGATAACAGATTGTAGATCACATTTTGTTGGAGGATTGGAGGCAAAATCTCAAAAGTAAATCTATAATTTTAGGTGTATCCTCTTCCCCACAATAAAATAGGGACAAATTGTTGGAGGCTTAAGTAACACTTGGTATTTGACATGGATTATCTTTTATCCTGACAAATCCTGTGAGATTAGTGTGATAATTATGGATGGGGAAACAGAAGCACATAAAAGTTAAGTGAGTAATCCAAGGTTTCATTGTCAAAAAATGGATAATTCAGAATAGAAAGCAAAGAGTCTGATTCTAAAACTTGTACCATTAATGTTTGCATATTCGACTTAACTCCCATCTCATTTGATCTTCACTTGGAATGAACTTATGGGGTTTAAGTATCGGGAGTCTGTGGTCCATGAAATGTATAATCCCTTAGAAATCTTTTAGGGATTTCCAAAACATGATTCCCATGATCAAATTTGCCACAAGCCACCGATGGTGCTAATCTTTGTCTATTAAGGAGGAAAAGAGTTGCCAACCTCCTTGGACAGCTATTCTGGTTGAGGCTTGATGTGAAGATGATGGGGCTTAGAATCTCACCTCATTAGCTGAGCCTAGAGTATTGGCATTATGCCACATTGCACTGAATCTAAGATTCAATGGATTGCAAGATGCACCAGCTTTATTACATGACTATGAAAAGAAAAGTAACTTCAAAATTAACCATCGCATAATGTTTTCTTATTACTCAGGCTTTAGAATTTTATACTTAATGAAATTACTCTTTTAGTCTTATTTTGACATGTAAACAATATGAATTACTTAGGGTATTCCTAAAATTCCTTTACATCTGGAGTCAGAATCTTATGTCTCTGTTTTCCAGATAATATCATCCTCTGGATCATCAAGAGTATTGTAAGCCAATATGTCTTAAAAGAACACTCCACTACTACCTCTAACATTTTCCTGTAAGCCACTAGTACTGTCTTTGCAAGGTTATATGAAAGCTTTCAGGCTACCAGAATTTTATCTCTACTAATTCCAGGCTGATGGCAATTGTAAGATACTTCTTGGTTTTAGACAGGTTAAAGTGTGAAAAGTGCTCATCAAAATTGGCAAAATATACAAATATTTCATCTGGAAAAATAAGTGCCACTGTTTAAACATGTTTGTAAACCTGTGGTGTAGTCAAAAGAATGTTGGTCTTAGACAATAAGAAAGCCTGGGTTGAATACTGGCTCTTTTCACTGACTTCAGCCAGTAACATAAATAACATAAGATTCTAACTTTGCCACCATCTTTCTGCTCTCTAGAGAAGTAATAGTACCTAGAAAGAATACATGAACCAAGGAATGAACCTTTCATACATGGGAAACTATGTGTAGAAGTGTCTGTGTTGGCATGTTGTGGTGGTGGAAGGAAGTATGTTCTAACTGAAGGACAAAATAAAGCAGGATTTATTTCAGCAAGCATGTAATGTTCTTGAGGTTCTCTTTCCATTTTGTCTCAGTTACTTTGAGGTTTTGAGGTTGTGTCTTCTTCCTAAGTTCTGATAATTTCTTCTAGTCCAAACTTGTTTGGCTATTTTCTTATATATTAAAGAAACAAAATTAAAATAATCATCAGCCAGAAAGCTATGTTATCATTATTGAATTCTTGAAAATATCATATATTATATTTTTCCATGTATTTATTGTTGAAATATTTAAATATACAAAAATGTGGAAGAGAAAAAAATCATTGTTTAAAATTCTATTGTCCAGAGAGAACACCTACTAATAATTTCTTTATTACATAATTGGCGATAGAGGGCACCTATTCTATTTAGTCCAATTCTTCACTTGATATAGCTGAGTATTTTTCATAGTTTTAAGTGGTCTTTGCAAACATTGTTTTGATGGGTTCTATATTATAATTTGGATCTGGGATTTAGCTCAGTTGGTAGAATGCCGCTCTGTAGTCTCTGAAGTCCTGGGTTCAAATCCCAGCACCACAAAAATGGGAGAAGGATATGGCAATCCACTCCTGAAGCAATCCCAAAACAGCCCTACGAGGGTCATTATGAGTCGGACGTGACTTGATGGCACCTAACAATAACAACAACATATAATTTATTTAAGTAATCTGCACTTAAGGGAAATTTAGGCTAACAATTTTTCCCTATTTTATCTATCACAGCAATGAATATCCTTGAATATTTGTATTTATGCACATTTCTGATTTTTTTCCAGGATAAATTCTTGAAAGTGGATTTACAGGGTCAAAGAGTATGGAACTCTAATTTAGTTTAAAACATTTGAACTTAGCTAAAAACTATTCTAGAAGAGGTAAAAATAAAAAGAAAGATTTTGATGATGTGTCTACCTGAAATTAATAGGTCTTCTCTGCTAGATTCATCCATCCTCCTTTCCCAAAGACAAGTCTATTGTGATACAGTTTCTGAGTGATGTTAGGGCTCATGAGTTGCTGGGACTGTCAGATGTTAGGACTGATAAGCCTCTTATTTATCTTCCTTTTTCCATCCAAAAATTTAAACATAGTGTCCTCACTAAATGACAGATAACTATAAGGAACAGATCCCATTATTCCCTCATTTAATTCACACGATGAATGAGTTAGAAAATGAATGCAATGTCTGAGCACCAGGGGATCTTATTGTCACAGTATGAAAAGCCTTTTAATGATAACTGCTTACATGCTCCCGTCTTATTGCCAGCACAGCCAATACAATCTAGTTAGAATTGTAGATGTACTGACTCCCATGTGGGACCATTGATGTTTTTGCAAACCATTTGTAGCCCAGTGTCATTGCATTTTGCCAAATTGTATCCTCCCAGTGAAGTCCAAATAAAACAAGAAAGAGGCTCAGTTTTCAGTGCAGTGGTATATAGACAAGGGGGAAAAAGTCTGGATTACTCTTCAAATTTATCATGCAAACCTGCTGCAGAAATGTGTATTATTTTTCTGAATGTGTTCCAGTTGAACCATAGGAAAAATAACAACCAAAGACCAGAATGGGTGGATATTGTGTCCCATCTGTTTGTGGCTGTAAGAAATTCTCCAGGCTGTTACATCCAAAAAGCTTGTGGTAAAACACCAAAATCCCCTCATGATATTTTTCTGCCTCTGAACTCATTTTGTATTTCACTTATAAAGAAGAAAAACTATGAAAATGGTTGATTGTCATTTGTCTGAGTAAGTTTCAAGCACTGCTTGGTCTTTTCTATTAAAAGGGATGGAATGACTTCTATATTCTTTGATTAGTTAACTATTACCTATTTAATAATTCACTGCAATTTTTACTGAGGAAAAAAACTAATTGTATTTATGGTCATGTATAGGGGTCACTGATTCTCACTCTTGCAGGTTGAGGATTCTGGTTTAGGTCAGATTTAGGTCATAGACACAAGGTCTAACTCAACATACCAATCAGCCATTAGTATGATAACTGAAGGGCCACTGGGAAAAATCCATCTCAAGGATTCAATATGCAAACATAGGCCATTTCAGAAGAGAGACAATTTTGCATATGGAATTGTCCCTCCCTTTTGCTTTTAGATTCTGACCTGTCCCTCTCATTGGACCAGTGTCTGAATCCTCTTGGAGCATGAGTATTGTGCATGAGAATAAAAGAAGCATTTAAAATCTTCTGGGCCACAGCAAAAACCAGGTTGGGAAGATTCTATTGATGTTGAATCCCAGGACATGGGCGGAGTACTGGGGGAGACTGTGGCAGTGTCTAGTGGAACCCTGCAGTGGAGGTTCAGTAGCCAGAGGGGCAGATTTAGAGTGAGCACGTGTAACTCACCCCCTGTAGATGCCTGAGTCCTTGGTGGTGGGAGGGGGTTATGTGAGGGGCTAGGGATAGCACAGACCAGTGGAATCATAACCCAGCAAAACAGGAGCTATTTCCATTAATATGACCTCATTACACACTGGGAAGTTAGGATCCTCAAATCAGTACCAGTTCACAAGGTATTCATGAGAGTCATTAAGCTAAAAGGTATTAATGTTGCAGAAGCCTAATGCTACAGGGACCTAATATTAACCATGCTGAGTCCTAACTATGGAAGAAAATTAGAGGAACTAGTGAAATAGAACTGTGCTGAAGGGCAGAAAATACTTGAAGTTAGTTCTTCTTTCTCCTATGATGTGTACACATTGGGATTATGGCATTTTTGCCCCATGCTGACAGGCATTTTACAAATGTAATGGGATGGTTGGCAGGATATGTGGGGGTGGTGGGTATTCTAAGTACTTTTTATATTAACTTATTTAATCTGCATGATAACCCTGTGAGTTGGGTACTATTTTAACTCTGTTTTAAAAATGAGAAGCTGAGACACAGGGAACTCAAGTAACTTACCCAAGATCACATGGGTGATCAGGGGCAGAATGGGAATTTAAAGTCAGAAGCCACACTAGAGTTCTTTCAAAGGTGTAGAATCTACAAACAGGGATGTATGTGTTTGAAGTGCTGGGCAGTGTGTGGTTGCAGCAAATAAGAATACAAGTCAATGATAGTTAAGGAATTTTACTTTTTTTTAAAGAAAATTTAAAAACTAAAATAGAATTTAAGAGTATCAAGAGTTGGGCATTATATGTTCATCTATCCCAGAGTCCTTTAATCTCTCCTCTTGAAGGGAAAAGCCCAGTGTTCTAATCCCTTATGAAGGACAGCAGCCTGATTTAGTTTTGTACCCTTCAACAGAGTGACCCATCATTGCGCACCACCCCTTGGCATGAAAAGGATTAACTTTGATCTGACGAGCTGTGCTTTATAAATAGAATTAATCATGGACTGCAGGGAGATGAGGTCATCAGATTTGTGCCAGAGTTTTAATGCATTGAAGACATCGAAGTCACATCTGCTCAGCTCAGAAGGTGAACCTTCTTTCTATGAAGGAATTTCACCTTGACTCCTCAAATTAGGGCATTCTTTTTCAAATGAGGGTAATCTGTTTCTGTCTGTGTTAACGCAGGAATGTGTAGAGAGTGTGTGAGTGTAAAAGGTGCATTTTCCTATCATTATTGATAGCTATCCAAAGCTATGTGTTGTTTCCAGCCTGGAGCATTGTGAATTCTCTCCTAGGTATCTTTGACTCTTGTACTTTCCAGCTATTTCAATTCATCCCACATGAAGTTTACTACTGCCACTTACTTTCCTCATGCATGATAAATTTACTTATCTATCCTTTTTGTTGTTGTAGTTGTTGCTCTCTTGGGGCCCTGTATATGGACATGGTAATGTATTGATGATCTGTCCTAAGACAGAGAATCCACATTTCTGGTGGAAATTTAAACTGACTATGGTGTTTAGGAGCTGGGATTTAGCTCAGTTGATAGAGCACCACTCTGCCGTCCCTGAGGTCTTGGGTTCAACTCCCAGCACCACAAAATATGGGAAAAGGATGTGGCAATCCACTCCCAAGGCAATCCTGAAACAATCAGCCATTGAAAACTCTATGAGGGTCACTCTGAGTCAGACATGACTTGATGGCACCTAACAACAACAACAATGGTGTTTAGACCCTGACATGTCTGTTTATCTTGTGCTGTGGGGGCTTATGTGTTGCTGTGATGCTGAAAGCTATGCCAATGGTATTTCAGACACCAGCAGGGCCACCTATGGTGGACAGATTTCAGCTGAGCTTCCAGACTAAGATAGACAAGGGAGAAGGACCCGGCAACCCACTCCTGAAATAATTGGCCATTGAAAACCCTATGAATAACAGAGAATCACTGTCAAATATGGGGCCAAAGAATGAGACTCTCAGGTTGGAAGGCATTCAAGAAATTACTGAGCAAGAGTTACCTCCTCAAAGTAGAGTTGACCTTAATGACAGGAATGGAGTAAAGCCTCAGGGACCTCCTTTTGCTGATGTGGCATGACTCAAAATGAGAAGAAACATAGTGTTTGCAACAATGGACTAAAACATAAAAAGAATGTGCACTTGGCACAGCATTGGGTGGTGTTTTGTTATGTTGTACATAGGGTTCTGTGAGTCAGATTCCACTCATTACCTAACAACAAGAACAACATCAATGGTGTTTAGAGGAGGGGCCTTTGGGAGGTGATTATGATAAGGTCATCAAGGTGGACCCTCCATGATTGAATACTGATGGTTTTATAAGAGAGGGAGAAACCAGAAGAGACACATACATATACACTCACAACCTGTCTGTTATTCTGTGATACTCGGCATTACTTCTGAACTCAGGCAGCAAGAGTCACAGGACCAGAACAATGAGCCAAAATAAACCTCTTTTCTTTATAACTTACCCAATTTGTGATCCTGTGTTATTAGCAATAGGAAACAGACTAATATAGAATTCCTAAAGCCTGCTTGGGCTATCACTGGCCTTATTCACAGGGGACATGATGGTTTGTACTGCTTGGGGCAGCCTCTGGAGAAGTGAGAGCTTTTGGGGCAACCTTCAAGCATTTTGGAGGAAGAGCTGGATCCATCCTGGCTCTATTAGTTTGTTGGCTAGGAGACAGCCTGCCAGTGCCCATATGCTTTCAAATGTAGCCTTACAGAAAGCACTTGAGGATCATGAGGAAAAGCTTTCTCAAAGACTTCACAGGTGAGACCATAAGTGAGTGGTCTTGAACAGCCTTGAACAGCAGGCTACATATCTACAGACCCAGGGAAGGAAACCTGGCAAAAGAATGTGTTAGTTTGCTTCCTTTAGGAAGGAAACTGTAATACAGGATTCAATGTGATGGGTTATTTTAGAGAAACCACCTGTGGGAGAATATAGGGGAGAGAACTCGGGGAGGCAGGGAGCTGACAGGCCAGGAGGGGTTTGGGGGTAGAATTGAGTGGAAGCATTGCAGACAGCTAGATGCTCTAGAACATGTTTGATAGGGCCTTCAGGGGAGCTCTGGAACTCAAGTTCCCTGCTAGAGGAGTCCCAAGTCTCCTGGGACCAAGCCTGCCTTAGTATCCCTGAGGCTTCAGTCATCTGCTGGGAATGACTCAGCAAACAAGGTCTTGCTGTGAACACAGTGATGGACTTCAGAGTACAGCAGTGGCGGCTCCAGACCAGTTACCTTTCCTGAAGGTAGAGGTTTGTGGGAAGCGTTCTCGTGGCTGCTGTAATAAAGGACTGACTCAGTGTGAATTAAGTCTGAGGACACCTGGAGCATAAGCAGAACCATCTCCACCAAGGTGGGAAGGGGCATGCAAGGTTTCTGAGCACAGCGGAAGAGAGGACATGTTGCCTCCCATGAAAGGAGAGGCTGTCTCATCTCCCTGAAGTTTCTGCTTTGAGAGAGGAAGAAAGGTAGCATCTGATGCTGACCTCCATGAAATGGGGAAGGGGTAAAGAACAGCCCTAGGAGGGGGTGCTTTCTCCCTGTTCCCGGCATACAGGCAGCCTCTTCATCACAGGGCCTTGTTGCAGGAAAGGAAGTTGCAGCAACAATGGAGGAGACGATGGCTGGAAGGGGAAGAGGTGACATGGTGGCAAAAGAGGTGACCACTTGGGAAAAGAGGTGCAGCAATTCTGCAGTGACCAACGAGGAGGAACAGCTTTGTGCCCAGGTCAAATCAAGGAGGATTGGAGTGAGGATGGCAGCGGCTGGTTTCTGAGGATGGAAGACAGGGAAGAAAGTGGATTGGGAACTTGGGGTTCCAACGAGCCCAAAGGGGCATCTGGCTCTCCTAACACTGGGGGGAGGCACGTGTCAGGTGTGCTCACACCAGCAACGCAGTATCTCCTTTCCCTTTTCTCTTCAAGCACAAGCCAAGCATGATTAAACCAAGTAGTGGCTGAAAAGGAGGTAGAACAATTACATGGTTAGAAATAGTCTAGCTTGCACAGCAGAAAATGCTCAGTAAATATAGACAGCAGGTAAATGATTTTCCCATCTTGGTTTGAGAAGGGTATGGAGTGTGTTTAAGAAGGAGAACTAGCTCTTTAGTAGTAAAATGTTCCTAGTCACTGGCCGGCAGCCCTATACTTTTTACATAAGCTACACTGAGCCAGATAAAGGGGAACTAGCCTTATTAGCAGGATCTAGGTCCTCTTTCCTGGAACTTGCTAAGAGGAGGGTATCAGTCAGGCTTACTGAATTAGCATTTTACTGATAGCAATGCACAAAGCCTTTTAATGATGACTTTGGAGGCTGAGTTTAGGCTCTTGACTGCCTGTTCCTAAGCAACGGAAGGATTGGCAGATAATGTGTTTTGATGTATCATTAAATAAAGACTGCCCAATGCTGAAAACTGTGGGTAGAAATTGGGATAATTGTAGTCAGTTTCTGGTGTGTTATGTTAAATAGTAAACAAAAAATTATTTATGCCCTAGAAAATGTGTTCTTGCTCTTTTTTCTTTTTTAAATTTCGGTCTTGGTATTGAGCAGTACTGTTTCTCTTTCCAATTTAAGTACAGCAATTCTCTTTCTTATGGACAGCATTTCTAGGCTTTCCTCAGCTCTGTTCTGTCATAGAAAAATTGGATCATACCCTGTAATAGGCAAAAGAGATCCTCTAGCAAATTCACACCCCACGTCCTCTTCTGTTCTTACAGAAAGCAGGGTTCAGAAAGGGGAACAGGTTGTCCAGACTTGACTTGTCATCACCACTTCCTCTGTGGCACCCCAGCTAATCCCACAGTGGAACCGTGTCATCTTTCTTAAAAAGATATTCAACATTTTCTACCTTCACCTCTTAGTTGTGGTTGTTGTTTACTTGTTTGTTTGATAAATTCCATAGTGACTTTGTTCATTCTATACTCAGAGTTTCATATGGTATATGACTTGCAAAAGATAATAAATATGTAGTGAATGAGTTAGGTGCTGTGGTGCATGCCTGTAATCCCAGCTACTCAAGAAGTTAAGGCAGGAGTATTACAGGTTCGAAGCTAGAGGAAACCTGGGCAATTTAGCAAGACCCTGTCTCAAAATAAAAAATAGAAAATGGGCTGGACGTGTAGCTCAGTGGTAGAGTGCTTGCCAAGCATGCATGAGGCCCTGGTTTCAACCTCCTAATACTGAAAAAAAATATAGTGACTGAATCATCTAAGGCCACTTGACATCCTCACCTTTCATTCATTCCATAACCCAACTGCAATCTAGCTTTATTCCTCATTTCCCCCATGTACCTTTCACTGGCATCCACTACAATATTTCAGAACATTTCTATGCCAAAGTGTCCAGTATTTTCTAACAAATGGACAAAATTTTAGTACTCACTTTACTTGTTACCTCTGTGGCATGGTAGATCCCTGACTCTTGGGTGAAATACATAGAACATTATGCTCCCTAGATTCTTGAATAGTACCATAGCCTGCAGTATCATTGTAACTTGCAACAGATTGCAGCTACAATGTTTTAATTTTTTCCTTCAATGTCCTGGGACATTGAATCTAGGGTCTTCTGTATGCTACTGCCAGCACCCCTTTTAACTTTTTATTTTGAGGCAGGGTCTTACAAGTTGCACAGGCTGTCTCTGGCTTCAAATTTGTGATTCTCTTGCCTCAGCCTCCTAAATGGCTGGGATTCCAGGTGTGTGCCATAATTCCCAGCTAAAAAAATTTTGCTGATTCAGATTCTTAATTAGAATAAATGTGTTCTTAACAAGTGAAAGAATGTGAAGCTACTTAGGGAGATGGATTCTTCCTGCTAAATGATAAGCTTTCCATACCAGCTATGGACTTATGATAAATTTGTGTCCTCCCTAAGATTTCAAATCATTACTTTTCATGGAATTTTGAGTTGTCTAAAAAACTAAGAAAGTTAAGGACCTGAGCCGGGCAAGGTGGAGGATCCCAAGTTTGAGACCAGAGGCAGTCTGTATAATTTAGCGAGACCCTGTCTCAAAAAAGTAAAAAAAATGGGCTGAGGGTGCAGCTCAGTGGACCAGCACTTGCAGAGCATGCAAGCATGAGGCCCTGGGTTCAACCCCCGTACCACCAAGAATTAAAAAAAAAAAAAAAAAAAAAAAAAGAAAGTTAAGGGCCTGTAGCCATACCACTGTGGTGTCCAATCCCATCAGATCTCCGAAGCTAAGCAGGGTCGGGCCTGGTTAGTACTTGGACGGGAGACCACCTGGGAACCCCAGATGCTGTAGGCTTGGGAGAAGGACCTGGAAACTCACTCCTAAAAAACAATCAGCCACTGACAACCCTATGTATAGTAGAGAAGCACTAATAATACTGTTTCACCTGTTGTACATAGGGTGGCTATGAGTCAGACAACGACTTGACAGCACCTAACAACAACAAGAAAGTTAAAGCTACACATTCTGGAGACTACTTTGCTGTTGCTCATTTCAACTTTAAAACTTTTGCTTTCTTTGGCTTTGGTTCACTTGATGTTTCTCTCAAATCTCCAGGATGGATTCTTATCCTTGTGCCCACCCCTGTAAGTATTGGTGTCACACAGAACACTGATCTCAGATAGTTTATCTTTTATTAAATGAATCTCTTGTGCCAGTGGGTTTGGCCATATTACATGTTCTGTATATTTAGTTTCTAATATTAGATGGTGTAAAACACCAATATGCTGGGAAAATTGTGTACTTACCAATGTGACTTCTATGTTATGCTGACACCATTGTCCCATATACCAATAGTGAATGAACTTATTTTCTATTTGTTCCCTTGTCTCTTCCCTGCTCCAGAAGGCCTTTCCAGGTTCTGTATCACCTGCAGTCCTTACCATTTGACCAATCAGAGGCACTCGTAGAGAAGAGAGTACAGGAGAAAAGGGAAGTCAGGGAATATCTTCTTTCTTTGCCTTGCAACTGTCTGGCAGTGGCGACCATTCCTTGGTGGATATCACTTTCCCTAGGTTGCCTCTTTTCCATGCTTCAGTTTTCACTGATTTACAATAACATGGTTGGTTCTTTGCTGCTATTGCTGGTCCCTAGTTGCTTCCCTATTCTCTTGTGGGTTCTCTTAACTGTGTCCATTCCTCTGTAAATAGTGCCTTCATTTGAAATCTCTTCAGTTCAGCCCTTCAGCTTGTGCCATCTGTTTCCTCAGGTCCCTGAGTGATACAGAGCTAATTCACCTTACAAAAACAGGCATTAATTTATCTCCTACCCCTTCTCAACTATCTTAATTATTTTCACAGTAACTATTGCAGTCTCTGTTATACAAAATGTGAGGGACTGTGAAAACAATGTGCAAGGGAATAGTTCTGGGACCAGAGCCCTAGACAACCTTGAGAAGCAAAGACTGGGCAAAGCAAAAGGCATCAATGAATAGAGTTTCAATGTAATAGAGTAGCAGATCACTAAGGTTTCTCTATTTCTTCTCTTCATTATATTTTCCTAATTAGCACTAACATGAGCTTTCTAAAATTCATGTCTAATCTTGTTACTCTCCTTAAAAACTTCAATGGCAATAAAACTTAAATGCTTAGTATGGCTCATGATCCCTTCATGTTGGTTTTTACTTACCCTTCTCTGGTATCTTCTGCTGATTCCTGAATGAATCATATTGGCCCCTTAGATGTCCCACATCACATATGTAGTGTTTTCCTCTCCAGAGATTCTCTTCCTTTGTCCTATCTTATTTACTGATAGTATTATTCATCCAAATCCTAAAAGTGATCATAGACTTAGAAAAAAAAATCTGCCTTAGCCCCAGAATATAGTAGCTTGTCAAATGCTACCTCTGAGAAACCTTGCTTCACACTACTGAAAAGTCCACTTGATATGAGTTTTAAGTTTTGTGCATCATGAAGGGTTTTATATACAGTGGGAAGGTGATATATAAACTAGTCTAGGCTCCAGAAGGCACACATCAGTGAAAGCACTAAAAGCTTCCAAATAACTTGCTCCCCTTACCTTTTCCTCAGCTTTTTTTGACTATATATTTCTTTTAGAAATAGCTTCTTCCTTCACAGGGTAAGTGCCAAGAATGCTGTAACAGAGAGAGAAAATCTCCACAACGATGAGGGTTTTCATGATGGAATTACTATTTAGTGGCCTTGGAAAAAAGGAGAAATAATTAAAATTCAGAGGCCATTCACTATTAAATTACAAATTTGGCAGTTTTAATTTTGGAATTACAGCAGCCAGATTGTGTTCATTTAAAATGTTTTATATTGGCATAACAGATGTCTTCCCCTGGGAGCATTCTTAGCAACTAAATATATATATATATATATATATATATATATATATATATATATATGGACACACACACACACACACACACACACACTCACACTCACACACACGTTGTTATATGGCATTGTTGTTTTTATGTCACCACCCAGAGGAAATTTTAAGATGGTAGTATTAGTAGACATCTTAACAAATTCTTTCTATGCTAACCCTGAATCAAGGAGAAAAATACCCAGAGATATCCAAGCAGATTGTTGTCTTAATATAAAAAACTAAGGGAGGAAGAGTTACAGCTTTATTTGCCAACTCATATTACAACCCAAAAAGAGCAATTGCCATCTCTAAGGAGAGAAAAATTTCAAATTTATATACAAAATTTTTGATGTTTTGTGGTGCAAGAGATCAAGGGGGTTAGTAAAGCTAACGTTTTGATATACAAATAACTTTATTATGTCTTATTTTATTTTGGCTTAGAATTTTGCAATTGATCTAGGTAGTTATATTAGCCAGGGTTCAACCAGGAAAACACCAACCATTCATGTGCTGGAGACTGGAGGCTTTAATTTAGGGAATGGCAGGGTTACAGGAAGTTGGAAAGGCTGGAGAGGAGAAGATCTTGGAAGCAGCAATAATGATACAGTTTCAGAACTAGCGCTTCTCAGCCAGGCCAGCACAGGGGTGCTCACCTGTAATCCCAGTGACTTGGTAGGAGGATTGCAATTTTAAGGCCAGGGGCAGCCTGTGTAGCCCTGACTCAAAATAAAAAGTAAAAAATGGGCTGAGGGTGCAGCCCAGTGGTAGAGCACTTGCAAAGTATGTGCAAGGCCTTGAGTTTAACCCCCAAGTACCACAAACAAATGAAAATGAAAACACCCCCCAAACTGAAACAAACCAAAGGAACAAACATAAAACCCTAGTGTTTCTCCAGATGTACCCTGTGAGCTTTTGAGAATCTCAAGGAACTCAGTCTCTTGCTGCTATCTTATCATTTAGCATGGAAGCAGTTAGTCTCTAGGATCCTTGCCCACTGTTTTAGCTGCCTTGCACAGCCTAGAAAGTGCCATGTGTCTGCGTGGAGCTGCCTCTAGTGAATAACAGCACCTCCCACCTCCCAGCTCTCACACCAGGTGCTCCACGCTGGCAGCTGTAACCTAGAATCAGGTGAGAAAAGGAATTCTTGTGATGCTGTTCCTGGCTTCCTTTTTCCAACTCGCAGGCAGTGATACAGAGAGAGAGAGTAACGTGAAAAGCATACTAAATCCTTTCAGTGAGATAAGTGCCACATTTAGTAGCACATTTTAAATGCCATTGGAAAACCTTTAAATATTTTTATTAATTTTTATTAGCAAGAAGAAAAAAGTGTATAATGCAAAGTGAATTGACTTTGGAATCTGTGGGCTTGATCCACCATAGCTTAGCTTGGTGATGTTGGTCATTGTACCACTTACAGCCTTTGTTTTTTCATCCATAAAAATGTGGATAATAATGTCCATTTTAGAGCCTTGCTTTGAAAAGTAAATGAATTATTCTAAGTAAAGTATCACAGTGCCTGGCATATAATAGGCAGTTGGTAAATGTTAACTCTAAGAAATTGAAACTGGGGACTGCAGTTATAGGCAATAGCTGATTGTCTACTTCTATGCCTTGACCAAATTACATTGTTGTTGTTACATTTGTAATGGCTTGACTTTTCCCTTGTAGCACATTACTTACAACTTTCAGTATCAATAAGCTTTTCTTTCTTAGTGTGTTTCTTTTACAATTTTCTCTTCCAGAAATAGCAACACAAGGAAGGCAGCTTGGTTTGGAAACTCTGCCAATAATTGGCTATGTCTCCCTGAACAATTAAGTTACTTTTGCAAAGCTTTAATGTCCATATGTGTAAAATAATGAGCTCTAAGGGTGGGAACAGGAGGAAAGAATGACTTAGATTGCTTGATTGATTTAATTCCTTTTAAGTCATGGTGTTATTTTAAGTCATAGTGTTAGGTGCTATGGGAGTGATTAAAAAAGATGTACCATAAAACCCATAATAGCCCTTGCCATTCAGGGCATTATAATCCAGCAAAATAAAAAATATCAATGAGAGACATAAAATATAGCAGAATTGGAACTTCTGGGCTACAATTATAGGTTTTATTGTGGTGATAAATTTAGTAAGCATATCAGAAACTCCATGGGGAAGGAAGTAAGCAATACCTGTTTTAAAAATATTCTAGTTGTTCTTTAAGGTGTTGTTTTTCTTTGAGGAGAAAAGTCATGTTGTGAAACATAAATGATTGGTTGGGATCTCATGTCATCCTATTGTTAACAATTTGGCACACATTTTCTCAACATCTGCACTGGGGTTGGCCCTGTGTTTGCATGTGGGTATAAAGATAAACTATTTTATCTGTCCTCAAGAATTCTCTATGTTAGTTGCTTGAACACAGCTTTTACCTAATTGGTGTATATTAGTTAGCAAAACAAATGCTGGTTGAGTCAGAAACCTGTCAGTTCCTGCCTTTGGCATTATATTAAAATTTAACTCATTTTAGTTTTCTCTATAGTTTTGACTCATACTACTCATTCCATGCTCTTAATATTTGATTTAGGAATATGGGTGGTATTGCCTTTCTAATATTCTACCAAATTAAATTCACAAAATATAATTTTGTATACTAGATATGCTAGTCATCATCTATAAAATGTTAATTATGGAAGTAATTTAGAAAGCAGGGCTGGCCTCAATTTAAATGCAGTTTTAACTGTGAAAACTTACGACCTACATATATAATTGAAATTAAGTTGCACTAAGAAAAGTAGGTAAGTTGGATATTGTTCAAGTGGTGCTGAAATCAATCAGAGAAGTTGCTGCTTGAGAAATGTTTCAGAATATATATTAAAAAGGAAACAAATCCTAAAAAACTCAAGCTACCAGTTTATTACAGCAATGGTAATTGCAAAAAAAAAAGGCATTTTTTCCCAACAAGGACAAATTTATTTCATATTTAGACAAATCTGCCTTTCAGATTTGTAGCTACATAAACATTAATGGATGGTCCATCATTCATGCAGAGGAGGCACAAATCTAAGCTTTAAGGTGTACTAATCACTAGTCCTTGACTTTCCATATCTCAAGAAGTTCATCTTGGTTTTTCAAGTCCTGATGGAAAACAAGACTTACTATGTACCATCCTGCCACTCATTACTGCTTTGTACAAACTTTGTTAGTGGCACTCCATTATTGAAAGCACATGATTATAGCTATTGTAGATGATTTGTAACATCATCGTGTATTGCTCAGGTCATGCTTTATAATTAGGACAGGAATTTTCCATTTGGGTGCCTGGTATAAAATAGTTTTTTGTTTTTGTTTTTTTCCTACATTACGCTGTCCTAGCAACAGATTATTGTAGCACATACCATCAACCATTCTACTTGCATTATCTCCAAATGACAGAAACCGAAGTTCCTTGGTATGGAGATACACACAGATTTGAGAAAGAGTTGAAGGAAAAAACCCTCCGATATCTAATGTCTAAAATATTTTGTCCAGCTTGGTCATTTTGTAGAAGTGGAAAGTGAGGCTGACATGTGTTGAAGCACACTGGAATCATTTTACTTTCTTGCTTATAATCTTTTGCACACTTTCCTTTCTTTTTTTCAGGTTAAATCTCCAATATCTTGGCACAGACTTCTATTGGCTAAGTCTGTTTTGCTTCTCTACCCTCATTTCCCACTATTCTTCTCTTCATCTCCCAACCCTAAGAGTCCTTAAAATCCAGACTTAGTGAAATACTTACCTGTCCTTGACAATCTCTCTCTTCTCAGCTTGGAATGTTCTTTTTTCCTTACCTAACTTCTACCAGGGGCTGGGATTTAGCTCAGTTGGTAGAGCACTGTGCTGCAGTCTCTGAGGTCCTGTGTTCCATTCCCAGCACCGCAAAAATGGGAGAAGGAACTGGCAATCCACTCCCAAGGCAATCCTGAAACAGTCAGTCATTGAAAACCCTATGAGGGTCACTATGAGTTGGATACTGACTCAACAGCACCCAACAACAACAAACTTCTACCAGAGCTCAGGTGAAAATTCCCTTGGGTAACATTCTCTGAATAGCACTGCAGAATTAATTGGAATGGGCAAAACTTTAGCTAGAGATACTTTTTAAATATTTTGCCAGATCAAACAAGAGTGGGATGTGATATACTAGAGTCTATCCCAGGCTGAGTAATAGACTCTGTCATAGTACCCTATACATGTCTGTAACATTATCCTTATTAATCTGTACTGCAGTTTCTACTTACTGATTTATCTTTAGTACCTCCATGTCCATCCAGTGCCTAGCATAGTCCCTGGAACAGAGGAAAAGCCAAGAGCTAATGTTGCTGAATCTTTCCATATGCCAGGCATTTTACCAGGACCTCTGGATGGTTCACTAAAGTCTCATTATGACCATGTGAATCAAGGGCTAGTATGATCTCCATTATGTAGATAAGGAGTTAGAATGGCAGGAAGTTTGGTCCATTTTCCAATGTCACTTAATAAATGAGAGAATCGGGGTCTGAATGGTCTGGCCCCCAATCTCATGCTTTTAATCAAATTATCCTTTATGGATGGAAGAATCTCAGAAATATTTGGTGGATGAATAACACTATAATAATTTCAGTAGCAAAGTTATCAAAAGCCCCAAGTACTGTATCTGTTCAAATACTGTGAGCCTCCTTTAACACTGGCCTGATTTGCGTTTTGCAAGCCAGAGGCACAATGTAGAAAGTACACTGGGTTAAGAGACCTGCATTCTCACTAAATCTTTCCATGAACAGGCTATGTAAATTTAGGTAAGTAATTTTATGTATCTGGGCCTCAGTTTCTATTTGTGTGAAATGAAGGGCTTGGACTCAAGAATACTAGCACTGTAGTTTTATAATTCTTCTATATAATGCCATTTTTCTCCAAATGTAATTAAAATGAATATTCTAGATGATATTACCAAAACATTCAAAATTAGCGTATATGCTGAATAAATAATCCTACTGCCTTAGAGTTACTTAATATATAAGATAATACGGATCTGTTCCTCCAATTCCTGCGAATCATAGGGAACCTACTTGACCTAATAATTCATAATGTCCTCCTCTGTGAAATCGGGATAACAGTAGTACCAACAACAGAGGATTATTATGAAGATAAAATGAGATAAGGCATGTGTTATGAGTTGAATTATGTCCCCCCTAAAATTCATATGTTGAAGTTCTAGCTTCCAGTGCCTCAGAATAATGTATTTTTGCGTGATAAGCATTTTATCCAGCTAATCTACTTAAAATGAGATTCATAGGGTGGGTCCTAGTCCCTTTATGAAAAGGGAAAATTCAGATATAGAAAAAGGCTGTTATGATTTGGATCTAAAATGTCCTCAAAGGTCATGCTGTTTGGCCTCAGCTGGTGGCACTGTCCTGGGAGGTTGTAGAACTTTGACAGGTGGAAGCGAGTCACTGGGGTGCCTTTGGAGGTTTTTATTCCACACCTGTGATTCTGTACTCTTTCTTTTTCCTGATCATGAAGATGTAGAGTTGTCTGCAGTGGGCCCTGCCTCCTGCTGCTGCCCTGCAGCCATTATAGACTGATCTTCTAACTGTGAGCCCTCAATAAATCTCTTTCCTCTATAATTTTGTTTTGGTTGGTTTTTCTGCTATAGCAACAACAGCTGACTAGTACATAAGCACAGAGGGAAGATGATGTGAAGAGACCCAGGGACAGGATGACTATCTACAAGCCAAATAGAGGGGCCTGAAGAGAGCCATCCCTCACAGCCTCCAGGAGGAACCAACTCTGGTGATACCTTGATTTTTAACATCTAGCCACCAGAATTGTACAATGATAAATTTCTGTTTTTTGAAGCCATGCTTCATGTGGTACTTAGTTACAACAGCCCTGGGAAACTAATATAGAATGTAAGGCTTGCCTGCCAGAGCTAAGTCCTCCATAAATATTGGTAAATTAATCATATAGGAAATCTCCTTGTTGATGAAACATAGTGGTTTTGACTTTTTGATGTTTTCTTTATGTCTTATTTCCTTATGTGTCATAAGATGTATAAGCTACTGCTTTTTATACAGATTTTAGGGGTAGAAGAGGTATCACGTTTATTTTATAGATTGAAAAACTAAGGCAAAGAGAAATTAAGAGCTTTTTCCTAGGCTGCTTAGGACATTATTAAGTTAGGGCTGTTCCTAGATGAACTTCAGAATTCAATTCCACACATCCAATGCTACAGTTACTGTTTTAGTGGTCACATTTAGTGTTTAGAAAGACCAATTTTTCTAAACATAAACGATGAGTGTGTGTGTGTGTGTGTGTGTGTTTCTAGGATGAGTTATAGAACTAGTTAGGTAGGAGACAATAAGAGCTTAAACTAAGTGGGGGACAGTGGGGAGTCACTGATTAGATCATTCACTCAACTGTTTATTGAATACTTTCTGTAGTAGGGTCCTCCAGAGGAATATAACCTGTAGGATACACATACATACATACATGCAGATAGAGATGGAGGAGTAAAGGAGGGAGGGTGAGAGAAGGAGGAAGGGAGGGAAAGAGAGATACAGAGAGAGAGAGAGAGAGAGAGAGAGAGAGAGAGAGAGAGAGAGAGAGAGGAGAGAAATTTTATAAGAAATTGAATTCTTAGGTAATGGCAGATAAGAAGCCCAATATCTGCAATCAGCAAGCTGGAGAAGTTTCAGTCTAAGTTTGAAGACCCAAGAAATAGGAAAGCTGGGAGGGTAAGTTCCAGTCCGAGTCTGAGTCCAAAGGCAGGAAAAGGGTGATGTCACAGGTCACGGACATGCATGAATTCTCCCTTACCCTGTCTTTCATTCTATTCAGGACTTCTATAAATGGCTGGGGCCCACCCTCAATGTTCATTTCATCCAGAAACATCCTCACAGACACACTCAGAATTATGTTTAACCAAATATCTGGTCACTCCATGGCCTAAGCAAGTTGACACATTAACCATCACATTTTCTTTGTGTGTTACACTTCTTTAGACAATGTAAATTTACATTAATGAATGAAACAGATAAAATTCTCCTACTGGACCTTAGGTTCTAGTAAATAGAGAAAAATAATAAGCAGAATAACAGCGAGGGGCAGGAGTTCTTGACTTTGGCAATTGGGCTGTATGGTGATACTTCCTTCTGCTGAGCTAAATAGGAGGAACACCAGAATCTGGAAGGAGCCCTCCAGCTTCCCACTTCCTATTTCCTCCTCTGTCTTCTCAACTGTCATATTCTGGTGTGTTCCTCAGAGTGCAACTCCGTGCTAGGCTCTGTTGTAGCACTTAAGTTTATTATTTGTGAGAGATGGGAGTCACTTTTTGCCTTCAGTGTTTCTCCAGGTATTGAGGGACAAATTTAGGTCGAACAACTTTTTAATTAAAGAAAAAAGGTGCATGTACTATGTGCAAACACTTGTATATTATTTATTACATTGCAGTTTGCAAAGAGGAAACTCTTATTGACTGAAGAGATTACAGTAGGCTGGAAGGACCAGGGGGCTTCCCATGGGCATTTAATCTCTCTTTTGAAGAATGTGTAGGACTTCAGAATGTAAATGGGAGAGAAGATTCTGTAGGCCATTGGTTTACAACCTTGGTTGTATTTTGGAGTCACTCCAGGAATCTATAAAAAAATACAAATGTATAGGCTATGGCTCTGGAGATTTTGATTTACTTGGTCTGTGGTGAAGCCTGTGCGTCAGGTTTTAAAACCTTTTGCAGGGTTTCTAATGGGCAGCCAAAATGAAGAAGCATCATCTGGGGCAGGAGTGACCAAATGAACAAAGATGGAAGGTAAAAACAGCTGCAAGGAGTGTCTGGGAATGGTGATACCAGACTCCTGAGGGGCCTGTGTGGGTGTCCACACATGTGCCTTCTGTCTTAAGAGAAGATAAGGTGTCAGATTGTGGGCCAAGGTTTGAATGTTGGAAAACCACTGAAGGATTTTGAGCAAGGAAGATCATCAAAGCCTGTTTTTCAAAGAGATATTTTAGAAATTAATTGGTTTTAAATAGAGCTTTGACTGAATTAAAAATACTGGCAAGCAGAGCACCACACCACTGCGCCTCAGGTTTAATGTGCACTGGAATCACCTGGGGATCTTGTTAAAATGTAGATTTTGACACAGTAATTCTCTGGTAAGGCCTGAAACTTTGCATTTCTAACAAATTTTCAGGTGATGCTAAAGTTGCTGATCCACAGGCCACTGTCTCAGCGACAGGATCCTACTACTCAGAAGGGTTTTTATATGGAGAACATGGGGCACAAGAAGCATGCTGGAAACAGAGTTGGCAATTCTTTATGGTTATTTTCAATTTTTCATAATCTTAGGACAGGAACTGTTTTATTCATCCTTCTATTCCTATAGTGGCTTGACCGTGCTTTTATAGAAGGGGGTAGACTCAGAATATATTTACTAAATGAATGAATTATTACTCGAAATTAATATTGTCATATTACTAAAACAAAGACTCCAGCTCCCTCATGCTTTCACCACCATGCTTCCCAGTTCTTTCTCATACTGGCAAAGAATCCAGTGCCAATTTCCTCAGTGTTAACTCTGCCTATGATGTTTTCTGGTTAGTCTTAAATATCTTCAGTTAGGGGGTTTCCACAGCAGTTGTAGAATTCTGGCAACTTTAGTATTTCTTTTTTTATACTTTGTATAACTTAATTATTTTTTATTGAATTTTATAAAACAGCCACTTTTTTATAAAAGAGCTAATCAAGTGTGTGTTTCCTACACATACACACTTCTATAAATATATATTCTGTCCAAATTGCATAGATTTCAAGTTTTCAAGGAGAAAGATATATTTCCCTGCTTAGTATGTCTAGATGCAACACATTTTCAAATATTTTGTACTAACTTCGATATTTTAATATCTAGTAATCTACCCTTCATTATGTTAAATGCGTTTTTAAAAAATGTCCTGTGCAAAATCCACAGATGACTCCCTGGCATACAAGATGGGTTCATCCCCATAAAAATGCAAATTAACTGTGTATAAATGTAGGCCTTGAGCATTTGTATAGAAAATAAAAAAAGGCTTTTAACTGAGCCCAAAGGAGCTCTGCTGACAATGAGCTGATCAGCAGCCACAGTTATGGTACCAGATACATTACGGAGTCTTTCTCTGAAGATTCTTCCTGAGTATTTGACTAGAAATTCAAAAGTTTTTAATCAGAAAATAGCCTACTTGAAGAGAATTAAAGACCTGTTAGAACTTTGCAGAGCAGAGTAGCCTTACATCCTGTCAATCTTAGATTATATGGGTATTGTCAGTTTCCTGAATGGGAGCAGAAATTGTGCAGTAATGGGATCAAACTCTGAAATGATCAGTGAACAAAACGAAGTAATTATTTAAGCAGTGGCAAGCAAGAACCTCTAAGCCTTTGGTGGGCTTTTATCAGGGCTATCTGGAGCTTTGTGTGTTTGCAGTTGTGTTAGAAAACCTGGTTTATGATATTCATATACGGCCACAAATTGTTGGCAGACTGAGGTGCCAGCCATTTATTGCTTTCTGCAGGGAAAAACAAGTATGAGGTGTTGTAATAAATTTATGTCAGGTGTGTGTTCTTGTCTTAAAAGTCTGATATGAATGACATATGTGTTCTTATATTTAACCCCCCTTCGTAATTTTTAGGGAGTGAAAAGCAACTAGACATATTTTGGTGAAACTTCTCATAACTTTTCTCAGTTTGTTTCCAGAAGCGTCTTAACATTTATCAAGTCACTCTTCCTAATATGCTTAATACTGTGGTTATTTATTTTGCTTTTCATCTTGCCAAGATTTGGTAGAAGGGAGGGGAGGAAAGCCCACTGAAACTTCTGAGGCTTAGGGTTCCAGAAGGCAACCCACACTTGAGGGCAGTCTTCTGTGCATGATTTTAGCCAGTTTACTCTTGCTGGAGAGTATACATTTTTTCCTCTTGGGATTCTTAGGTTCAGATTCATTCCCCACACCCCCACTTCTCTCTTCTTTTCTTTGCACAACAAACAGGAATGTACTGCTCATTACAGGCAGGAGTCAAGGGCTCTACTTGAACATGCAGAATAATGACCCTTAGCTCCTGGCCCTGTTAGGACATTTTGTGTGTATGCCTAAGCTCATTTGCTGTTCTGGTTGAAGCTTGATGGGTGAAACTTTCCTCTCAGGAAGCTTCTGTTATTTTTGATGCTTGTCTCAGATCCTTTGTAAACCTGTCATCTACTAAGATTTCAGAGTGTCCCAGGAGATTTATAGCCATACGCCCAATAAGTGCCATCTTGGCTCTAATGAAAGATGGTAAAAAAGGTGAATATTTGGAAAAAAATCAAGGGAAAGGAAGCACAAAAAGAGCACAAGGCTATGATTATCTACTCTTCAAACACTTGTGAATGAAAAGGTAGGTGTACATCTTTCTGATAAATCATTATGGATAAATCAGTTAAGGCTCCAAACTATGATTTTAAAAAAATTTGGAAAATATAGAGTTCCATAGCTTGAATGGTGCCTAGAATATTAAAGGCAAGAGGCCCTAGTTGAGGGGCAAATTAATGCAGACTATATCCACCTGGTCGGGGAGGTAGGGGTGGGCAGCGGCACCTACTTGAGAAAGCTGCTCTGTGGCAGAGCTGACTGCCAATTAGGCAGGATTTAGTCATGGTCAGCATACTACAGAGGAACCTGGGAAGCCAGGAAGAACCCTGAGAAAACAGCCACTTGGACCAAAGAAATAGCAAGAATAACAGAGGCAATGGCCAGGAGAGGCCTTGAGATTCCAAACAGCAAGTCTGTGCAGGTAGCTCTTATAGCTGCAGCTGGGGACCCGTTGGCTCTTAAGAAAGTTGAGCAGATCTGCTGCACACATTGGTGCTGATGCAGAGATCCCAGCCACCATGAGGTACCATCTCTCTGGTGCTTCTTTAGTTTCCTTTTCTTTTTTGACAATGTGGCTTTATTTTTAATTGACATATAGTAATTGTACTTATTTAGGGGTTCCAAGTGATATTTCAATACATGTGTACAATGCGTAATGATCCAGTCAGGGTAATTGGCATATCTATCACCTTGGATATATATTATTTATTTGTGTTGGAAGCATTCAAAATTCTATCTACTAGCTATTTTGAAATATTCAATTGTCAACCATAGTCATCTTACTGTGCTACAGAACTTTAGAAGTAATTCCTCCTGTTTAACTGCACCCCTGTACCCATTAGCCATCTTCTATATCTCTCACCTTCCTCTTTTCTCCTTTACATTTTTTATTGTATATATTTCAGGTGTCCAAGATGATGTTTTGATATACTCATTTTGATATAATAAAGAAATGATTTTTTAATTGGAAAATTTTAATGTACAACTTAATGTGATTCATTCTGACATGCTTTTCATTGACATTTCCACATACGAATTTTGTTGTACATTATACAGATAAGTTCCCCCTCACCCTCTTGTGCACTTCCTCCCCCCACCCCAATCCCCCCCACCAAAGACTTCTCTTCCATTTGCTTGTCTTTTTATGGTAATATTTTTCTGTCTATCCTTGGGTCCAAATTATGTTTAAGAGCAAAACTTTTTCTGTGTGAACTATCTTTTTAAATTGTCAGTACTGTTACATGAATTTTCTAGCCCATCTATATTATTACCATTGTTTGGTATTATTGGTGTTGTTATAATTCTTTCCAGGACTATTGAACTTGGACTGGTCACCCTGAGGTCACCCCTCCACCATTCCTCACTCTTCCTTGTTCCTCCTCTCTCTTTTCTCCTCTCCTAGGATTTCATCCTTTTGCTAGATCCCTCCCTCCTTTTGCATTCTGCAAATTGCCCCTTCTCCACTAGTTCGACTTTAGCTTTTTTTTTTTTAATTATGTTCCACATCTGCATAGGATTTTTTTCCTTCTAGTAAATTAGAATACTCATCATTTATACAGTTACTTTTTATTTTGTGATAAGGATATTTAAAATCTCTTTTGATAAGTTACCAATATGTATAATACATTACTGGGGCTGTGGTTTAGTTCAATTGGTAGAATGCTGCTCTATGCTCTATTAAACCCTGGGTTTGATACCCAGCACTGCAAAACTGGGAGAGGAACCTGGCAGCCCACTCCTGAAACAATCAGCTGTCTAAAACCCTATGAATAACAGAGAAGCACTGACATAGTGCCGGGCATGGCACAGTATCGGGAAGTGTTTCATTCTGTTGTACATAGGGTCTCTATGAGTAGGACTTGAGTGGATAGCACCTAACAACAACAACAACACATTATTAACAGTACTGATTATGCTGTGTATTTTATCTCTAGATTTATTCATCCTTGTCAAAAAAGCAGGATGTCCATTTTATTTTAATAATTTTCCAGTATTTGGGACTTGGATCCAAGTTCTTGCACATGCTAGGAAAGTGCTCTAGCACTGAGCTGCACCCCCAGCTCATTTTCTTCATTTTTTATTTTGAAACAGGGACTCGCTATGTTGTGCAAGCAGTTTCTGGCTTTAAACTTGTGATTCTCTTATCTAAACCTCCTGAGTGTGGGGATTACAGGCAGGTGCCATGGCTTCCAGCAGGATCTCCTTTTTTAAGGTTGAACAGGTGTTTCTCTATTCTCAACCTTGTCTGAGTCCTCCAAGTCTATGCCACACAATGGTGAGGAAGCTACCTCCTTATCTAGATCCTTCATGTACCATCCTCTACATTTATCCACTAGTACATTGGAACTTTCTTGTGTTTTCATCTTGAATATCTGATTTTGTGTGATCTGATGTATGGTGTACCCAAATCAGGTATTTAAAATTATATTTCTAGGAAAATAAAACTGAACATAAGACATAGAGTGAAAACCAAAACGAATATTTCAAGAGGCAACAAACATTATCTGCTTATTCCTTCTAAGTATTTAGTGATTTATAGACAAATATAAATGATGATCCAATTATTGAAATTCATTGTTAATAACAAATGTTTTAGAGATAATATAAAGCATAACCTACTTTCTCACTGGATCACATTGCAGCTTAACTTTTTATTTATGAGTCAGTCCTCCTCTCAGCTAGACTGTGAGCTCCATAAATTTAGGCACTGTATCTTATTTACTTCTGAGCTCTTTTACTTTCAAGAAAGAAGTTACACCAAAAATTCTAGCTGTGCTTGGTTCTTTGTGCAACTCAAGTAAAGGCTGTTCTGCTAGGGCAGACATGTTGAATGGTACACCCAGCACCAGGCCAGCACTTCGGATTCCTGTGTATTTTCAGAGAATAGACACAACCTGGTTTTCAGCTGAAGCAATGCAGGTGAAACTCATACCCTCTAAAGTCTGACTGAAGATAACTGGGAACAGGGTTCACAATTAACCTCTTGCATGAATGTGGGAGGAGGGGAAGACTTAGACCATTTTTTGAGGATTTTAACATTTTATAATTATGTTATGAGAGAAGGGCGTGGCAATCCACTCCCAAGGCAATCCCGAAACAGCCATTGAAAACCCTATGAGGGTCGCTAGGAGTCGCATACCGACTCGACGGCACCTAACAACAACAACAATAATTATATTGAATGATCTGCCTAAAAGATAGGAATACTGCAGGACTCCTCTCTCCTCAGTGACCTGTCTTAAGCACGTCTCCATTTCTGAATCTTTTTATAGTATAAGATAAGGAGCTATGACATAGCTTTTGTTTTCACTGAGCAGTTTTATATTTTTTGTATGTTATTCTTGAACATTAATATAGAATTTGATGATGACATTCTAAATCATTGGTGCTAAGTAAAGATGATTTTGGACCTGTTGAGGATAATGCTTAAAGATATTTATATCATTAGGCTGCCAAAGAAATGGCCTGGAAAGAATCTTGTTGAAAATAATGTAGGGATTTGATCCAAGGAAATTATAAATATGAAAAAATGCTCAATGTTGTCCACAGATATATGTTTGAAATAAGTTCACTTTCTAAATTATCAGAGGAAAAATATTTTCATAAGAACTAATTTAAAAACATTTATCTATGTTATTGTATAGAGGAAGAGATGGGTAACAGATATTTACGGGAAATATCTCCTTAAGTTTTTTATTTGGGAGAAAAAACTCTCTTCAACTACTCCTGTGAGGTGAAAAGAAATTTTGAGGGACAGATAGTGTTTGTGATGAGTACCTCAGCCATGATTCTGGTCCAGATGTTTTATTTCCTGTGATGCCCCTATTTAATTAGTATCAGATCCAATATTGTTGCAGATGTCAGTGATGTGATGATGATGAAACCATTATACTGTATAATTGTTTTAGTTGTTCTAGTTATTTTTTCTTCTCTAATGGCCTATCATGCATTCTCATCACAAATAAAATTTGTTCATCTGGGAGAAGCTGCAGCATGTTGTGTTTGGTAATGGTTACCTCTGAGATTACTTTTCTTAAATGATTTTAGGCTTTATGGATATTTGTGTAAACTTGAAGTTGATAAAATGATTTTTTTTTTTTTTTTGTGGTACTGGGGGTTGAACCCAGGGCCTTGCACCTGCATGCTCTGCAAGTGCTGGACCACTGAGCTGCACCCTCAGCCCATTTTTTGACTGTTTTTTGAGACAGGGTCTCACTAAATTACGCAGACTGCCTCTGGTCTCGAACTTGCGATCCTCCTGCCTCCGCCTCCCAAGCCGCTGGGATTACAGGCATGCGCCACCGTGCCCGGCGCCGATAAAATGATTTTTTAAAAACAAAACAAAAATATCTCACACTTGGGTTAGAGAATTCTTCCATATAAAACATTGAATTGTTGGATGGAATTTGTTAGAACATCCTCAAAAATTGAAGTGTTCACTTATTGTTAGAGGAGAAGAGAAGACATGTTTGGTTTTAGATTAGAATTTAGATTAGAAATAAGGGCTGTAGCTATCAGTATAATGATACTTAGCTATTTCTGAAAAATTTATCATAGTTTTCTGAAATATGCTTTTATTTTTCCCTTGCCTCTGTGCATCTTTTCCTTTTCACCAATCTGTACTCAGCAAGGCATCAGAAACTATTTCAACTATTTCCAAGAGAGCAATTTGGCATTCCATAAATTTATTACTAAGACTATAATTTTATTCTACTGCTTGACAAAATACAAAAACTAAAAACAAATAGGAAAAGTACATTCTCACTATCTATCAATATTTACATGGAGATAATCTGGATTTTTACAGATTTTTATTCCTTTCCTGTTTTAAGATGGACTAAATTGAATTTTCACCTTAGTGTAGAGTTTGTTGTAATAGCAGGTATGTCTTGGATTCAATGCAAATAATTTTTTGTAACATCAGATATGTCTTGGCTGTTAATATTTCAAATATCTTTCCTCATGTAAGTAGGCTATACTGAAAGTTAGAACATCATTTGTGATTAATCAACTATATGAATATGCATTTGATTTTTGGATTCCATTTGGCCTCTGAGTTGAATATCTTGGGTCTTCTTCACTTTGTTTTATATTAAAATTAACAGAATTATTTTGGGGCCAGGCATGCCTGCAATCCCAGCAACTCAGGTGGTGGAGGCAGGAGGATCACAAGTTCGAGGCCAGAGGCAGTCTATGTGATTTAGCAAGACTCGGTCTCAAAAAGTAAAAAATGGGCTGAGGGTGCAGCTCAGTGGTACAGCACTTGCAAGGCACATAAGCACGAGGCTCTGGGTTCAACCCCCAGTACTGCAAAAAAATTATTTTTAATTGAAAAAATTATATATTTGGGGGTACAATGTGATATTTTGATACAGGTATATATTGTGTAATGATCAGCTCTGTAATTAGCATATCTATCATCTCAGACATCTGTAGCCATACCACTGTGTCGTTAGATCCTGTCAGATCTCAGAAGCTAAGCAGAGCCCAGCCGGGTTAGTACTTGGATGGGAGACTGCCTGGGAACACCAGGTGCTGTAGGCTTGGGAGAAGCACCTGGCAGCCCACTCCCCAAAAAACAGCCATTGGAAATCCTATGAATAGCAGAGAAACACTGACAATAATGTTTTGTCTGTTGTACATAGGGGTGCTATGAGTCAGACACTGACTTGAGGGCACCTAACAGCAACAACAATCATCTCAAACATTTATCATCTCTTTGTGGTGAGAACATTCAAAATCCATTCTTTAGCTATTTTGAAATATGTAATATGTTAATTGCAGCAACGCTACTGCTCAATAGAACACTAAAACCTACTACGCCTGTCTAAATGGAAACTTTACCCCCTTTACCAGTGTCCCCATTTTCTGCTTCCATTCCTCCTCAGTCACTGGTAACTGTTATTCTACTTATTTTTATGGGTTCAACATTTTTAGACTCTACATATAATTGGGCTCATATAGTATTTATCTCTCTGTGCTTGGCTTATTTTACTTAATATAATATCCTCCATGTTCATCCATGTTGTTGCAAATAATGGGATTTCCTTATTGTTTTATACGACTTTCTTAATCTTTTGGTGCAATTTTGTTGTTGCTGAAGCTATTGTTGATAATGATGGCGGTATTAGGCAAAATGAGAAATTTGTCTTTGCAGTGACCTTCCACCTCTCTTTTTTATATAAGTGTTTTTTTTCTTGATATGTAGTAGAGAGGCAAGAAAGAAAATCATGGCTATGTATTTTGGTGCTTCTATGCCCAGTAAAAACTATAAACGGACAATTGCAACAATCATAGTGTGACAGGGACAAGGCAACTGAGGATTCAGACTTGGTGACAAAGGTTTGGATCACTTTAGTAGGTAAAGAATCTAGATCTACTGAAGTGCTGCCTAAAGGCAAGGGAACTACAGAATGGCTGGTGGAGAAGGGAAACAATGAGCTGCAGTCACAGCACTGGGACCAGCCATAGTCATAGGGGGTGCAGTGCTTAGTTTCCTCACCATCTTTGAATCATTTTTGGTGACTGAAACTAGCCTTTCCTTAGAAATGGTTCCCTTTTAAGGAGAGAAATAAGGTCATTTTTCTTTCTTCAGGAGACCACATGAGGGAATTTGGCACAAAAGACTGTGTTGCATCAGTTTAAGCACACTTCTGGGATTGTTTAACCAAGATTTTCTGCTTGATGTTACAGAATTTCCAGAAATGTGGCCTGAAACTAACTGTGCTCTTACGGACCTGGAAGGAGTAGTGGCAGTCTTCATTACGGGAGCCTCACTGAATTCACTGTTGCCTTATTTCTGGGAAGCTATGCTCATAGGGATGACTTGACATCTCCCTTTTCTCAATCACTATGCTAAGAGTTTCTCACCTCTTTCTCTGGGCCTTTCTGGTTGTTGCTGAGGCACAAGATGCCATGGGAATTGGCTAGTGTGCATGTATAATGGCTCAGTGGGCTGAACTCAAATAGCTGCTGGTGGGAAGTTGGAGAATACTTAGGTTTTTATTGGCCCTTCAATTTGCCCTATGAGTTGGTCTGCCTGCAATACTACTGATGCTGCCACTGCTGTCTTGAGGTCTGGCTTTCTAGAGACCACCAGATTTGCCCTTGTGGTTAACCTAGAAGTGTGGGGCACTTGATGTACCATAGGGCAAACAAGATTGTAAGTAAACTCCTTTCATGTCTCAGTGGACTACTAGGAGCATTTGTAAGTTCATACTTCCTTCTTGAAGATTTATCTTTGTGAAGGCCACTTGTAAGATTGAACATTCAACTACATTTGCTGGAAAGTGGGGACTAAGTTGGCAAACTCTCTCCATTGTCGTCTCCATTTTGCCTTTTCTATCTCAGATTCTCTTTTTGTTATTCCTGTTTCCTATAAATTACAATCCTGAAAAGAACTGTATGTTGTCATGTAAACTTGCAAAACTGGCACATACATAGTTGACACAAACTCTTTTATAGAGCAAAGACAGTGACTTTTCAGACTCTAGTAATTTGGTAAGGAAAGGGGGTGGCCTTGCTTACCATAAATTATGTGATCAAACATTTGTGCTTTCTTATATATTAACCAATTCATTTCTTGCCATCCAGCAAGGATAGTTACAATGGCCTTCAGAGGCTGTTAGTTTGTGCTCAGGTGGGAAATTATATAATAGAACACTGCCTGAACTTCAAGAAGACATTTTTTTAAAGATCAAAACTTCACTGAATGCAATCTAGTGATGCTTTTATTGCTGACAAACTGACAGGAGGGACTCAGAATTATATAGAAGCAACATTTTAAGAATCAAAAAAGTATTTGTACAGCACACTGGGACTTTGATATGTTCCTGAGTTATAGAATGAAAGTTTTGGAGCCTTTCAAGATTCTTGAATGAGGTGCTTCCTTCCAAATGCTAGTCCTTTTCACTAAGTGAAAACTGAAAATCTTGTGTGAACCTACTTCACAACTCTAAGTGGTAGTGGTAAATTAAGATGAAAACAGCTATTTTGAATGTTCTTTTTTTGGGGGGGGTGGGAGGCAAAACCAGGAAAAAAAACAATAATACATTTTTACAATGAAAAATTCTTCCCTTTTCAGAACCATTTAATAAGAATGAAGGAAATGAACATATAAAACTAAGGTGGCTTTAGTTATATTCAAAGTTGAATCATATCATAATTTTTTATAGTTTTAATTTATAGAATTAAACTATTGAGGAAATAAGAAATTTTGTGATTTAAGTTTTCAAACCCAATGGCAATTCAGATCACAGTACTTCTTGCCCAAGGGCAACTATTGGTAAAACTTTATTTTTAATTTTTTAATCCCCTATTAAGAGGAAGCACATTCTCAGACTTCTAAGCACAGAGTTTGAATATTTATAAGAATTGGAGAAAATCTGATTAGTTTTGGCAGGGTAGGTTATCTGGCTGAACAAGTTGCCATTTTTGTTTTAGCCCAAATGAAGACATAAAATGAGTGTGAATACCTATGGAAAGCTTAAAATAGAAAAAAAAAACCCCACCATATGTTAATAAACATTGTTTAAATATTCTAAGAGGGATAAGGGAGGCAGCCTCTATTGGTTAATGGAACAATTTAAGAGAAAATTGTCCTTGAAGAGGAACTTACAGTGCTTAGGAGCCTGTGAGCTTTATTTTGTAGGCGTAAAATGTGATCTAGGGAATACGATCATATGAGTTCTCTATTGCTATGTAACAAATTAACACAAAGGTAGTTGATTAAAGTGACATCAACTTATTAGTTCACATTCTGTATGTAAGAAGCCCATGTGAGTTCAGCTGGGTTCTTGGCTTATAAGATAAAGGACAAGATTTTGTCTCACTGGGCAATTCTGTAGATGCCACAGATCTGCTTTGAAATTCATCCAAGTGTTGATGCCATCTAGTTATGTATGGTTGTAGGTCTGAGGTCCCTGTTCCCTTGCTATCTTTCTGTTGGTGGGGATGGGGAGGCTGTCTTCAGCTTTTTGAGTCCTCTCCATCTTCAGAGTAACAATTGAACAAGTCATTTGAAATCTCTCAGATTTCCTTTTCTACTTTCCTATCTGCCACCAGCCAGATAAATATCTTTGCTTTTAAAGGTTTATATGATTAGATCAGGGCCATGTGGATGATCTTTCATTTTTAATGTAAACTATGCCATGCAAACAAACAGAAGTGACATCATAGTTGCACATTTTGGTGATTAGTGTGTGGAATTTTAGGGGCCATCCATGGAAATTCTGCCAACTACAAAGCTTGTTGTAATATTAGTGTAAGGGTGGTGATGACAAAAAATTAATTTACAATTGACCTATCTTTGCCTCTTTGCTTTTCATCCCATTCAGATTGTCTACCTTTTTCCTATTGCTTCAAAGTAGAGTTATGTCTAGATAGAAAGCTATGAATCTTCCTGGTACTCACTTTGAAGATTGAAGCCTAAGAAAGGTAGAAGTAGCCTGCTATATATTTTTTAAAAAGTATTGTCCCCAAACACAACCTACCAAGATTCCCCCTTATGCTAGAGATTCCCAGTGGAAAAACAGATGAGTGTGATGACAGCAGAGTCTAGTCCCCAGACAGTGCAGTTGGGGAGGCTGCCAGGTCCTTGGGCTAGAACTGCCAAGAATGATAAGTAGAGAGATTTATAGTCACCCTCCTGAAGGATTCTCCCAGGTGTTCCACAGAGAAGCACCTACCAGTCAAAACTTTAAGGAGCTTTAAGGATTGGTGCTGTTGATCCTCTTGTTGTTGTTAGGTCAAGTCAGTGTCTGACTCATAGTGACCCTATGTACAAAGACAAAATGCTATTGTTAGTGCTTCTCTTCTATACATAAGGTTTTCAATGGTTGATTGTTTTTTGGGAGTGGGTGGCTAGGTCCTTTTCCCAAGCCTACAGCACCTGGTATTCCCAGGTGGTCTCCCATCAAGTATTAACCAGGCCTGACCCTGCTTAGCTTCCAGATCCGACAGGATCAGACACTGCAGTGGTACTGCTGCAGGCCACTGATCCTACGGTGTTTTTAAATAATACTTTCCCCCTTGTTAACAAGGAGAAATGAAGCACTAGATAGTTGGTCAACTAGAGCTATCAAGCTAATGAGATAAAAGACTTATATCTGTGTGCTCCAGAAAGGTTAATCAATGCAGAAGCCATTGACTTTGGGATGTATCCTACAGTACCAGTTTGGTGCTATATTCTTGAACTTATCTCTTTGGCCAAGGATGAAAGAAGCATAAGTATCTTGGGATTCTGAAACAGAAGTAACAAGTAGTTGTAGTATATTTGTATTTATTAGAATATGGTCACTGGCCTTGCTTTTGGCCTGTGGAATCTTACCATTCCTGTAGTAGTCAGCACAGGCTAAATTGTTGTTGTTAGGTGCTGTCTGACACATACTTACCCTATGTACAACAGATGAAACAGTATTGTCCGTGCTTTTCTGCTATTCATAGGGTTTTCAATGGCTGATTGTTTGGGTGGGTTGCTAGGTCCTTCTCCCAAGCCTGCAGCACCTGGTGTTCCCAGGTAGTCTCCCATCCAAGTGCTAAACAGGTCCAACCCTGCTTAGCTTCTGTGATCTGACAGGATCAGACACCACAGTGGTATGGCTGCAGGCTAGGCTAAATTATGCTGTAGGAATAAAGTCCCACAAATCTTGATACGTTACAAAAATAAATTTCCTTTTTCCTTCTTTTCTCCCTTCCTCCCTCCCTTCCTTCTTTCCTTCCTTCCCATCTTTCCTTTTCTTTCTTTTCATTCTTCCCTTCCCACCCCTTCCTTCCCCTTCCCTCCTTGAGCACTGTGTAGGCCAAACTCATAGTCTATGACCCTAGGTTTACAAATTTATTTCTTGCTCATACTTTTCATTTATCCTTAATCATCTGTGATTCTATACTTTGTCCGCTTTATTGCATGATCCAAACTGAAGAAGATGCATGCATCTGGAGCATGCTGATCTCATGATAGCCTTCAGAGAATGTGATATTTAGAGCTTCTCATTGGAAGTAGTATAACTCACTGCTTCCATTTTATTGTATGAGTAAGACAAACAAGGGCTGGGGCTTAGCTCAGCTGGTAGAGTGCTACTCTGCAGTTTCTGAGGTCCTGGGTTCAATTCCCAGCACCGCAAAAATGGGAGAAGGATGTGGCAATCCACTCCCGGGACAATCCCAAAACAATCAGCCATTGAAAACCCTATGAGGGTTGTTGTGAGTTGGACATGACTCAACAGCACCTAACAAACAAGGATTACATCAATAAGGTAGAGATATATAATCCTCTCACAGAGAGTGGTGTAATAATTTTTAAAAATACAATCTACCACATGCCTCTTCCCATCCCCAAACCCACTAATTATTATTCCTAACCCATTGTCTACAGTGAGTGTTTTATTCCAAATTGACAATATTATCTTTTTTCTTCCTAAAAATAAAATTATCTTTGTGTTTTCTAATTTTACAGGGGCTTTTTGTTTGTTTGTTTTACTATTTGGATAGATTTTAAAACTCACTGAATGGAGTATTTCTGTGTTTTGCCAGGTTCTCTCTTGGACATTCTTGGATGTTCTCCTTTCTTGGAAAATATCAATGACCCTGAGGCTGACTGGACCTGTGCTGATTCAGAGTGCGGTAGCTGGGGGCTCAGCCTCATGTCTGTCTGCATTCACAGTTTATTAACTAAGCAGCGTGAACATGAGCTCTGTGAAATTCAGTCTTAGAAAATATGATGGAGTTCATTGGTCCCATCGATGTTAATGAGCTCATAATTTCTTCATTCCTTTTGTTTATAATATCTTTGTAATCTTAATGGTTCACATAATTGCACATACATTAAAATTAATTTCAACTCAGAAATCTTGAGATACACAATAACTATGCACATATCTGAGAAGAAGTTTGGTTCAGAATGGTTTCAGCTCTGAAACGTTAGGGAATGGATATAAAGGACTATAGAAAAATATAAATTTGAAATAAAAAGTAAACTGTTAATATAATTTAAGGGCGAGAAGAAGAGCTGTCAAAAATCATCAGATGATGAGTTTGAGAGTATTATTTGAGATTTATTCAGGGTCTCCTGACTCTGTATAGTGTGTGTTGTCTTCTAATACTCAGGTTTTGACATATATTGTGTGACTTCCAACACTTTCTTTTCATGAAGTGACTGCATAAACGGATCAAGCAGCTTAAAAATATTTTTAAGAATTGAGTAAGAAAAAAATAATTTATACCTTTCTTTTCATTCAATAGGATATTCAGTCCCAGTTCCCTCCCTTATCAGGCAGAATCAGAATCTGAGAGTCTTATAGTTAGTAGAAAATGGAGGAAGAGGATAGTCATATTTTCCAAGCCCATTATGTGGTTTTTGAATTTTTTGTGTTGTTGTTGTTGTTGTTGCTGGGATTTGGCTCAGTGGGTAGAGCGCTGCGCTGCAGTCTCTGAGGTCCCAAGTTTAATTCCCAGCACCACAAAAATGGGAGAAGGGCCTGGCAATCCACTCCCAAGGCAAACCTGAAACAGTCAGCCATTGAAAACCCTATAAGGGTCGCTATGAGTCAGATACTGACTCGAAGGCACCTAACAACAACAACAACAATGTTGTTGTTGTTGTTGTTAGGTGCCGTCCAGTCAGTGTCCGACTCATACCGACCCTATGTACAACAGGCACAACAGTACTGTTAGTATTTCCCTGCTATTCAAGGAGTTTTCAGTGGCTGATTTTTTGCAGGGGTGGGGAGTGTGTTGCTAGGTCCTTTTCCCAAGCCTACAGCACCTGATGTTCCCAAGCGGTCTCCTCTCCAAGTACTAATCAGGCCTGACCCTGCTTAGCTTTCACATCTGATGGATCAGATACCATAGTGGTACAGTTGCAGATTTTTTTCATGAGGGTTTTTTCTTTTGTGAATTTATTTATTTTTGATATTACATTGACATATCTTTTTAGCCTTTCATTTGTAAGCATCACCGAAGTATAGGCAAGCTTTGAGTTATCTTGAACCTCATGACCAACGGTCTCATGTCTTTGGGTATATCACACGACTATGTTTTGCTCTCTTCTTGAGTGCTCTTTCCTTATGAACCATGATCCAACTCTCTTCCTCTCCTTTTCTACTCTATCTCCCATAGCTCCCTTCTCTTTTCTTCATCTTGTGATATTGCTGTCCCTCTCCTGTTGCTTAAAAGGCAGTATTTTCTGTACAGCCAAGAGTCTGTTAGCATTGAAGCTGCTGTGCTCATGTAGTCTGTATCTTGCTAACACTCTGAGTGTGTCTAGGATATCTCAAATGCACACTATGTTTGTTCCTTCTGTTTTCAAATAGGAATAGATTCTGCTTTGTCATTTTGTATTTCTTGTAGATGTCTTAGATGAAACTATCCTAAAAATTGAATGCACATGATTTCACACCAACACATGAATCAAATAGCATGTCTTGCTTTTATTTGAAGTCAGGCTGTCTGTCAGCATTCCAATAGAAGTTATACCTTTGTTGACAGTTTTCATGATTCTTTCTATTTTGATGGTCTGCTCCTGGAATAACAGAATTCAGTGAGTTCCCCATGGTTTAAGTGATTTTGTTGTTGTTGTCAGTTGTTAAGCAATAGATTCTTTCATATTTTTACTTTGTAAACCATCTAAGCTTTGTATATCTTAATGGATGTTTTGGTGCTATGTCCTGTATTTCTTGTGTCTCTGGCAGCCTGTAGTAACGATTAGCATTACATGATTTTTGTGATTTAGAAAATGACAGTTAATAGTGGTGCATTTATCAGGCCCAAGACTGGATAAATAGAAATATTTATCCAAGTGGGTATTATCATGAGCTCAGTAGTACCAGTGACAGGGAAGTTTGAGGGCATAATGAGGTTTATGCTTCTGTGTGAAATGTGTGAGGTTGATAAGATGTTGCTTTTGTGAAGCATTGGGAAATTAAATTGCTGAATGACATTAGCATTGGTAGGAATTAGGTTTGTACCACTGGTTAGTATCTGAGGGTAGGAAGATGAACAGTGTATTTTATAATCAATAAAATATATTCTTCAATTATGAATGAAGTCAACAAACCACCGTGTTGATAGCACCTCTGACTTTGTCACAATAGAAATTACAGATATTTTCATATGGTATCACCATTGTTGCAAATATTTTAAAATGTTTACAGTCTACTTTTAAAGAAAGTATACATGTTATTAGATATACTACCATCTCTTATCATGCAATATGCCATAAAAGAAGCACATATATGTCTTCATACAATAACATTTTTAATATTTGTATTTCATTTGTTTTCTTTATAAAACTATTTTATTTCATGCTTTTAAAATATTCAGAGAAGAGATCCATAGTACAAAAGATTAGGAGCCTCTGTTTTTATAGATGCTCTGGTTCTTACTAGACTACCACCAAATGCCTGTTCCTGCCTTCTTCTTTCTTTTCCTTTCTCTTCATCACAGTTTAGGATGTTCCTTACAAAAGTCAGCTTGGTCTGCCTGCCTTGTATATGAGCATACCCTTTCTACAGGACTGATTCACTGTTGCAAATTTTACATTTATAAATGTGATTAGAAATAGGACAAATAAGCAAATAAAAAATGTAAGCCCACAAAACTTAGATTGACATAACCCCTGAGATCCAGAGAATGTAAGTAAAAATTGCCTAATTATATTTCAAAATATCTGTTACACATACTCAATTGCAGCCATCTTTCAGATTTATAGCTAGTTGCTGACCCTTAAAGGAGGTGGCTCCTTGAGTGTGGGGCAGGTGATTTGTTCAGCATTATGTTCCTTGCAAAAATCCTGGCATTTGGGAAGCAGTCAATTAATGTTTCTTCAATTGAATTATAAATGAGAAACAAATGCAGTTATTCAGAGAAATTAAGAATATGCCTGTTGCTTTGACTACTATGTTAGAAGCTAGTATCTTCTGGCTATTGGTAAAACCTGTTTTTGTTTTTGGTAGCAATGGAATAATTAGAGGCATGTAAAACAAAATGTATGTTCACAATGGAAGCAACAGTGACCTACAAATAAACATGGATGTACAGCTATTTTGGAACCTTATTGAATCTGTCATAGTTACAGTTATGGCATCAACTGAAATAAATTAGTTCCACACTAGATTGACAGCTGTTCTGAGGTAGCAGCTGCTTTTCCCAGAGTAATTACAGATATTGTTTTTAGTGTAGAGTGTCAGAACAAAATCTTATAATGTACATGATATCACCTTTAATACTGTCAGATTTAAGATGACATTGGGTTCTCTTTCTCACTCTTGTTTTTAAAAGCTATATATTTTATTAACTCTGACTATGAATACATTTAAAGATGTCAAGAAAAATAGAAATTTAGTAATGTAAAACTCATGGATATTTAAAAGAATCAAATGGTACTTATACTAGTGATATTTCAGGATTAACTGTTTTCTGGTGGAAAACAAAGTGATAACAGATGTAAATATTCTTCCCCTACTATTATATAATATTAATTTGTTTCATTTTTATTTTTATTATACTCTTATACTTCTAAACTCCTAAGGAAAAATATATTTATTTATCACCCCTCGCATGTCTGTCTGTCAGTTTGTTGCACTATGGGGGCTTGCAGGTTGCTGTGATGCTGAAAGCTATGCCATTGGTATTACCAATGCCAACAGGGTGACCTATGGTAGACAGGTTTCAGCTGAACTTCCAGGCTAAGACAGACTAGGGAGAAGGACATGACAACCCACTCCTGAAACAATTAGCCATTGAAAATGGTATGAGCAGCAGAAAAACACTGTCAGGTACACTGTCAGAAAATGATCCCCCTGGGTTTGGAAGGTACTCAAAAGATGACTGGAAAAGAGTTGCCTCCTCAAAGTGAGTTGACCTTAATGACAGGAATGACGTAAAGCCAAAGGGACTTCCAGTTGCTGGTGTGGCATGACTCAAAATGAGAAGGGACAACTGTAAACATCCATTAATAATAAAAGCATGGAATGTATGTAGTATGAATCTATGAAAATTAGAAATCATCAGAAAGGAATTGGAGGGCATAACCATTGAGCTTCTGGGCATCAGTGAGTTAAGGGACTAGTCTTCCCTTTCTTCCTTTGTATCCTTAATGGTGGGTGTGTAAATCTGAATAATAGTCATATTAACTGGCCTTCCTAATAGACATATGATTATTCTTCAATCACTGACAGTATTGTACTTCAGGAAAAATCATGAGATGCCTTTTCTGATGATGATGCTATCATAAAATCATCTGATTCAAAATGGATGATCTTATGATATACTATGCCAGGAATGACAACTTAAAGAGAAATGGAGTTGCATCACCATCAGAAAAGGCATCTCATGATTTGTCCTGAAGCACAATACTGTCAGTGATTGAATAATATTCATATGCCTACTAGGAAGGCCAGTTAATATGATTATTATTCAGATTTACACACCCACCATTAAGGATACAAAAGAAGAAAGAGAAGATTGTCACCAGCTTCTGCAGTCTGTTATTGATCAAATATACAATCAGGATACACTGATAATTACAGATGACTGGAATGCAAAAGTTGGAAACAAAGAAGGCTCAGTAGGTGGAAAATATGGCCTTGGAAAATATGGCCTTGGAAAATATGGCTGGAGATCGCATGGTGGAATTTTGTCAGGCCAATGACCTTTTCATTGCAAATACACTTTTTCAACAACATCAACAGTGACTATACACATGGAAATCACTGGTGAAATATACAGGAACAAAATTGACTATATTTGTGGAAAGAGACATAAGAAAAGCTCAATATAAAAAATCAGAACAAGACCAGGTGCTGATTGTGTATCAGACCATCAACTGTTCATATGCAGGTTCAAACTGAAAATGAAAAAAATTAGGACAAATGTATGAGGCCAAGGTATGACCTGAAGTATATCCCATCTGAGTTCAGAGACCACTTCAAAAACAGATTTGATGCATCAGACACTAATTATCAAAGACCAGACAAGTTGTGGCATAACATCAAAGACATCACTCATGAGAAAAGCAAAAGGTTATTAAAAAGGTAGGAAAAAAAGAAAAGACCAAATTACATGTCAAAAGAGACTGAAACTTGCCCTTGAACATTGAGCAGCTAAAGTAAAAGGAAGGCATGATGAAGTTAAAGAATTAAACAGATTTCAAAGGGCAGTTCAAGGAGAAAAACTCAAATATTATAATAACATATGCAAAGAGCTGGAGATAGAAAATCAAACAGGGAGAATGTGCTCTGTTTTCCTCAAGCTTAAGGAATAGAAGAAAAAAATTTAAGCCTCAAGGAATTGAAGAAAAAAATTCAAGCCTCAAATGGCAATAGTCAAAGATTTTACAGGGAAAATATTGAGCTACGCAAGAAACATCAAAAGAAGAGGGAATGAATACACAGAATCATATATCAAAAAGAATTGGCAGATGACCAACCATTTCAAGAGGGTTTATGTGTTCTGGAACTAATGGTACTGAAGGAAGAAATGGAAGCTGCCTTGAAGGAACTGGCAACAGACATGGCTCCAGGAATTGTTGGAATACCAATAGAGATATTTCAACAAACATGCAGCACTGGAGGTGCTTACTTGTTTATTCCAAGAGATTTGGAAAATAGCTACCTGGCCAAATGATTGGAAGAGATCTATATTTGTGTCCAATCCCAAGAAATGAGCTCCAACCAAATGTGGAAGTTATCAAAAAATATCATTTACATCACACACAAGTAAAATTTTGCTAAAGATCATTCAAAAGTGACTATAGTAATATATGGATAGAGAAACACTGGAAAATCAAGCCGGATTCAGAAGAGGGCATACAACAGGAATATCATTGCTGATGTCAGATGGATACTAGCCAAAAGGAGAGAATACCAGTAAGATTTCTATGTTTTATTGACTATGCAAAGGTATTTGGCTATGTCAATCACAATAACTTATGTATATTATTGCTAAGAATGGAAATACCAGAGCACTTAATTGCACTCATGAGGAATCTGTACATAGATCAGGAGGCAGTCATTTGAACAGAACAAGGAAATACTGCCTGATTTAAAGTCAGGAAAGGTGTGTGTCAGGGCTGTATCCATTCATTATACCTCTTCAATCTCTATGCTGAGCAAATAATTTGAGAAGCTGTACTTTATGAAGAAGAATGCAGCATCATATTTGGAGGAATAATCAATAACTTGTGTTATGCAGATGACACAACTCTGGCTGGTGAAAGTGAAGAGGATTTGAACATTTACTGATGAAGATAAAAGAACACAGCTTTCAGTATGGATTGTGCCTCAACATCAAGAAAACAAAAATCTTTATAACTGGGTTAGTATGAAGCTTCATGGTAAATAGAGAAAAGAGTGAGCTTGTCCAAGATTTTGCTTTACTTTGTTCTACAATCAACAATCATGCAAACAGCAGTCAAGAAATCAAAAGATGTGTTGTACTGGGAAAAGCTGTTGCAAAGACCTCTTTAACATGCTGAAAAGTAAAGATGTCACATTGAAGAACCAAGGTGTGTCTGACCCATGCCATGGTATTTTCAGTCACATCATATGGTTGTGAAAGCTGCACATTGAATAAGGGAAACAGGAGAAGAACTGGTGCTTTTGAATTATGGTGTTGGAGACAAATATTGAATATGTTATGGACTGCCAAAAGAACCAACAGATCTATCCTAGATGAAGTTCAACCAGCATGTTCTTTGGAAGATAGGATAGCTAGACTGTGTCCTATGTGTTTTGGACATGTTGTCAGGAGGGACCAAGCTCTGGATAAGAACATCATATTTGGGAGAGTGGCAAGTCAACAACAACAACAAAAAGGAAGACCCTCAACTAGATGAATTGACATTGTGGTTGTAACAATGGAATTAAACATAAAATGATCATGTGCATGGCACAGTGTTTGGGAATGTTTTGTTTTGTTTTACAATGGGTCACTATGAACTGGACCAGACTCAAGGACACCTAAACAACAACATGTATTTACTCTAAGTATTGTGTATTGTCTCTCTCTACCTAATAAAATATGAACTTATTCAGGGAAGAAATCTTATTAACTGATATATCTAAAATGATGATTGCCCCAGTAAACGTTTATTTAATAAATGAGCGATGGAAAAATATA
>VMDO01005396.1:0-35000 GCA_007922755.1 Pedetes capensis | reverse complement strand
TTAAACATTTCTTTAAAGCATAATTTCATCAAAGATAAATACACCATCTTCATGTGGAGCAAGGCTTCTGATTTTATATAGCTCTTAGTGTCTTTTAACTTTTAGTTTTCTGCTCTTTTATACTCATTGTACCAATAGCCTCAGTCTATGTATAAACAGGTATATTTTTGGCTATCAAATCCAGTTTCTAAAGTATTATTTTGTGTATCCTTTCTCTTTTTAAAATTAAAATCCAAATGGGAAGTTGATTATTATGCAGTTTTGTATCTGATATCACTATAAAGTTATTAAGAGAGGGCATATGATAATGTGCTTTGAAAGCAGGCTGATTCCTTACTAATGTACATTTGAAAGTTGACCCATAAGAGTCTACTGTGTTATTAAACACATAATTTTAATCATGTTCTTAAAACATTTTAAGGGTGTGATGGAAAACAAGTTATGAGCATCTAAATTCAATCATATAATTAAGCCTCTGGAGATTTTATATATAGTGGGGGTGCCAAAAATATATACATATTTTAAGAGATATCTTTGTGTTACTTTTTGAAGCTGAAATGAATTACGGTGGTAACCAATTCAAGAACCTCTTGTAATTGTAGAAGTCAAACATAACTTATATTCATCTTTCTTATTGGTATATTCAGTGTTACAATTTTAGTACTTAAAATGTATACAGTTTTGGTACCCTCTGTATATGCATACATACATACGTGTGTGTGTACGTGTATGTATGTATATATATGTACATATATATGTATGCATGTGTGTATGTGTGTGTATATATGTGTATATATATATATATACATATATATATGCAATACCAAACATGCTGAAGCAATGGAAAATAAACAGGAAATAGGACAAATATTGAAAGATTGGAAAAAATAAAATACTCTATATTCTTGGATCTCATCCACATTCTTTCAACAGCAGAGGGCTACAAAATCAGATGTGGATTAGAATTGAGAATCTAATCCATATGTGATTCTGATTCACATCTGAATTTGTAGCCCTCTAAAACTTTTGAAAATGTGTAGATTAGAATTGAGAATATAGGGCATCACAGTATTTCAAGAAACAGAAAAGAACCTTAAAATTTTATTTTAATTTAATATTAGTAGTTTGCCTGGGGAATAGGTGAGGAACAGATGGGATTCATTTTAAGTAATACTTCAGTAGTTGTCTAGTTTGAACTTGACAAATGCATACACTATGATGAAGAAGACAGAAAAGTCAAGAACAACTCCAGATTTTCCAGTTAAAGTGGATGAGGGGATGATCATGCTGTGGAAGAACATAAGAAAAGGAGGAAGTAGAGGTTTCACAGGTGTGAGGTAATAGGGTACACACAGTGGTGGAAATAAAATGACATTATCACATAAAAAGTATTTTAGAAGGTGGTTCTAAACCAGAATGTCAAGGACAGAAAGGATATAGCAGGGGTAGGGAATACTGCAAATGCACAGGCCTTTGTAGAAAACAACCTGTGGGAATGAACAGCCATAGAAAGAAGGTTTACTTTGTTTCCCTGTAGAATACTGATATGTAGTTATGTTCAAAATGGTCCATAAGTAAAAGTATACATTTATATACACGTTTTAAAGGTGGATAGCACTTTAAAAAGAAATTGGATGTTTTATGTCAACATAGCTATTATATACATGTGTAATAATTGGTCCTGTTTTGGTCTTGTTTAGCAGTGGTAAGGAAGGAAAAATTCTTTCATCACCTTCTAGAATGATGCGTAACTATTTGGTTGACTATAACAATATTTTTTGATTTCTAATGTAACATAACAATAATAATACTAGCTAACACTGAGAACTTACTAACTCTTCAGTATTTTGCCAGTTGAAATGCCTCATTTCATTTGGTCCTCAAAAGAGTTGTTGTTGTTGTTGTTAGGTGCCGTCGAGTTGGTATCCAACTCATACTGACCCTCATAGGGTTTTCAATGGCAGACTGTTTCGGGATTGCCTTGGGAGTGGATTGCCAGGCCCTTCTCCCATTTTTGCGGTGCTGGGAATTGAATTCGGGACCTCAGAGCCTGCAGCGCAGCACTCTACCAACTGAGCTAAATCCCAGCCCCTCAAAAGAGTAGTAGATTTTATTAATATGCCCTTCATTCAAGTGAGATAAATGAAACTTAGGGAGGCTAAGTAACTTGTCTAGAGTTAACATAATAGATGAGGATGCTGGGATTCAGATCTAGGAAACTTGACTCTAGAATATTAGTCTTAGTTATTACATTCTCAAAAATAATTATCCCAAAGAATAGGTATTTATATTGGGGCTAATGTAGTTTCTCCTATTAATGTACCATTCACACACATTTCCTAACATAAGTGGAAAAACTTCACCCTCAGGAAATTGAAATCAATGTAGCATGTTTTAGAAGGGATACCTATAATATAAAAAGTCACCATTTGTAATTTGATTTAAGAAGTTATGTAGAGAGGGTAACATCATTTCTAAATATAGTAGCAGGGTGTTATTGAATTATTGAATTATTGATAACTCTTGGTTTATTATGTCATGTAGTAGACAAGAAAGAAAATATGATATAATATAAATATGATATGATATAAATCAATTTTTATATTTTTATGTATATTCACAGCCTGCAGCCATACCACTGTACCATGGGATTGGTCCCGTCAGATCTCAGAAGCTAAGCAGGGTGGGGCCTGGTTAGTACTTGTATAGGAGATCTATAAGCACCTGGGAACACCAGGTACTTATAGGCTTGGGAGAATGACCCAGCAACCCGCTCCCAAAAAACAATTAGCCATTGAAAACCTCCTGTATAGCAGAGAAGCACTAACAATACTGTTTCACCTGTTGTACATAGGTTATTATGAGTTGGACACGAACTCGATGGCCCCTAACAACAATAGCAATGTATATTCACATACAATGCACATACTCAACAGAGAAAGTAAGTACTAAATATTAAAAATGCAATGTCCAGGTATGGTAGGTCTATCTGCCATGTATTTGCAAAACCAAGTAGGAAACTGGGTATTATTTCTCCTTTTCTATCAGTTCTTACAGTGAAAGTCTTGAAAGAGGGGTTGAAAAATCCAGTGGATTGCATTTGCATTATTGTGTATTACTCGGTTGAGGAATAGTAGGTCAAGCTCAGAGATAGCTCGAAGTCAAACAGTGTTACAGTGAAGGTCAGTAATGAGTCTACCCAGAAAGCAGTGGAAGTCCCTTATTGAAAGCTCTAGGATTGTGGAGAGCCCAGATTATAAATTATATCCTTTTAATCTTTTTTCATGATTCTCTAAAGCTGCTTATGTGAGCAGCTGATAACTCATGCCTCCTTGTTTATGATGACTATTATATTAAGAGTGGAGTGACTCTGAATTTAATCTGTTGTTGACATTTCTGTAAAAAATAACCTTGTCATCTTCCTGCAGGAACATTCTCATATATTCTTGGGGTTGCTTCAGTCTAAACTCTCAAACCTCACCAACCTCTTTTTGTCTTGTGACAACACACACACACACACACACACACACACACACACACATTTATTTATATAGCCTCAAACATATTTTATTATTACTGGCCTTCTTTGTTTTATGCAAGAAGATCAAAGAAAAGCATAGTATATTCACTTTGATGTTAAGATTGCATATTTGTACACCATTATAAGAGAAAATGAAAAATTAATTTGTTAACTGTTAATCTGTAAATATGCACAAATATTTACCACATTTATCATTCCTTTAATGATTAGTATTGAACAGGGTGAGGGTAAAACTATTTTACAGTGGTCTGCCATATACAGGATAAGAATTCTACATGCCTTACCACCTTACATTGAAGGTGAAGTGCAGCTGCCTTATTGAGGAACATTTTCAATTCTTACATTCTGACTATTCCCTTCTACTTATTAGAAACATGTACTCATTTTAAGGAGCTATACTCTTTTTTCAGGTTGACACTCAATATGATGTCCATATATTTTGGTTAAAATATAAGCCTTGAGCTTAGTAAGGCAGATTTTCTGTTTCCATGTGAATGAAAAATTAGTGAGCTTTTTGAAGAAAATTATAACTTCTAATTCCTAAAGTAGCTGTGAGGATTCAGAATCTTCATATTATAAAATATGCATCTCTGCTATTACTTTTCTTGGAATGTCAAATGTTTTATAATAGGGTTCACTGAAGCTAGATGAAATTTGTATTAGTTAATGATAGGCACAGCTGCTATAACAAAGACACTAAAAACAGATGGTTTATTTAGTCTCACATAATATTCTTTTTTCTCTCCCTTTATTAGTAAATGATGATGGGGTATAGAGTAATATAGCATTGGCTTTTTCCATTATGCAACCATTACATCACCTCTGGCTATACTTTCATCAGCCTACAAGATCTGTGGAGCCCTATGGCTAATATGTAGTAAAACTCGAATGCATATTTGGGTTATATTTCCCTATTTTTCCAATGTACTCATGAAGTTGCATTGCTTACATGGAGATTAGCCTCTCCCCCTTTATCCCTCTGCATTGACTCTCCTCCCCATCCCACCTTCTGCAATCTTCACTTCCCTCTGCTAGTTCCCTCCCTCCTTTCTACTCTTTATATTGTCCCTTCTTTACTAAGTTTAATTGTGCATTTTTTCAAATGATATTCTTGAGCTAAGTGATTCAGGGCTGGAAGGTTGGGTGTGTCATCACTATATAATACTTTATTTGTGGCTTTTATATTGCTATTTCCACCAGGCAGAAAGACTTAAGAAAATGGCTGCAAGTTATGAATATCACTTCCACTCCTAGTCTATTGATTAAAATTAGTGACAACACTATATATACTTCACTACAAGAGAGATTGGGAAATGTATTCTGTAGGTGGGTTGTCATGGCCCAGCTGAAATTCTAGGGGCTCTATTCATTCTAAGAAACAAGAGATGACAGAAGACTTCACCACAGACTATCTCACTGGTCACCTAAGTGTCCCTGTTGGCCCTCCTTTCCTGCATAAAACCCACACCCTCTTCTATATAAGAAAACACAAATCCAATCAAGTTGCTACATCCAGCTCAAAGTGTAGGATCTCAGGGTGATGCTTGTCCTCTCCAGCAGGTCACATTGTAGCCCTTTGAGTTCACCCAGCTATAAATTAAAAAGTGAAGTATTTCCTACCTGTTTTCAGTACCTAATGTTTATTGGAAAGAAGCAATAGGAAAATAAAATTTCCATATTCAAGCAGAACATATGGGAATATCCAGTAGCTTTTTGGTCCAGAGTAGTTATCAAATCCTTCTTAGTAGAAATTATGAGGCCTGCCTGCCCTGGTGGGAAGATGTGTTTCTTGGTGGAACCTCCTTGCTGCCTCTGTCCCTGTAGTTACTGCCTTGGTCATTGGCTCTGCCCTCCAGGATATTCTGTTATTCTCTTTGGTCAGATTTGAAGAAGGTGTTGGAGAATGTGCTCTCATGGGCATTGCTCAGCTTTTGCAGTCAGCCTCTTGTTGGTGCAGAATTAACTGATGATTTCTTTATTGATGAAACAAAAAGCCTGATATAAAAAGCTGAATAATTATCCTCCAAAGATATCAGCTCCTAATCCCTGGAAGGAATGAGTTCTACCTTTATAAGAAAAAGTACTTTTGCAGACATGATTAAGGTTCTTGATGTGTGGCTTTTATCCTGAATTATTTGATTGTCTTCTAAATCCAAGTAAGAGGCTGGGATGGGGGAGGAAGGGAGGGGAGGGGAGGACAATGGCACACAGAGAAGGTGATGGGAAGATGATGGCAGAAACTGCGTGATGCAACCCAAAGTCCAGGAATGCCAAGGATTGCTATACCCACCAGAATTCAGGAGGGAGGCATGGAATGGACTCCTGAAAGGCTTCAAAGGAAACCCACCCTGCTTGATTTGGGAGTTTTGCACTGTAGAACTTTGAGGGAATAAATTTCTATTGTTCTAAGCTACCAAGTTTGTGGTATAGTCAATCCTCTATCTAAAGGTTTCACATCCACGGATTCAACCAACAAAGGATCAAAAATATTGGAAAAAAGTCTCTATACTGAACATGTTTAGACTATTTTTCTTGCCAATATTCTCTAAGCAATACATTCTAGCAATTACTTGCATAACATTTACATTTTGTTAGGTGATCTGAGTAATATAGAGATGATTTAACATATACAGGAAGGTGATGCATGTAGGTTATTTGCAAATACTACTCCATTTTGTATCAGGGACTTGTGCGTACGCACAGTTTGCTATCTGTGGGACGTCCTGGACCCAATCATCCAAGGATACCAAAGGACGGCTGTAACTTGTTACAAATGTCACAGGAAACATATCCTGGATCAGCATTCATTTGGCAATACAATTCCTTCAAAAATGTAGTAAGCTTCAGGACTATTTGTGCCCAGCTATTCCATGTGAAAATAACCACACATAAAGATCTCTTTTGGTCATGGTTCTTAAACATGTCAAATCTCTATTTGTTTACTACATTCTGTGCTCAGTCTTTCTCTCTTTTAATTTAGTGTTTGCTGTGCTGCAGTCTCTGAGATACTGAGTTCAATCCCCAGCACAGCAAAAATGGGAGAAGGACCTGGCAATCCACTCCCAAGGCAATCCCGAAACAGTCAGCCATTGAAAACCCTATGAGGGTCACTATGAGCTGGATACCAACTCGACAGCACCTAACAACAACAACAATTCTGAAGTCATATTAAAGGATAAGGCATATCTTATTTTTGCACCTTGACTCATTCTAGGTGATAGTCTTATTTCTAAAACAATTTGCTGAGGAATACAAAAGCATTTGATTTTCCCAATACTGTTTCTGGTTTCACATTTAACTTTGATTATAGGCTACAAGTAGAGAACTTCTTCTAGTAGATTTCTCCCTTCAGTTCTCTTTGCCAAGTGGAAAATTCTTGCTTCAGCTCATCTTTCTTATATACCATAAAAGCAGTGAAGTCAGCTATCATATGGCAACATTCTGACCTTCCTAAACCAGGTCCCCAGAGCTATTGACTCAGTAGCTATGTAATCTCCCTTCCATAGTATTAAAAGTTTAGCATTTTCTAAGCCTTGGTGTGTGTGTGTGTGCATGCGTGTGTGTGTGCATGTTACACAAATCTCTTACTTTTAGTGCTAATTTGTATTTTCATTAGAATGTAGGTTAAAACACTATACACAGAGACCTCCAAATACAGTGGCATAAACTAGGAGATTAGTCTCTGACAGATGAGTTTAAAGATGAGTGGTCTAGAATTAGTGGGGCATCTCTACATCATCAGCTTGGCTTCTAATGTTCTTTGAGTCATTTCCATATCCTGCTTAGTGGGAAGAGTTGGGGATATACCATGCCTAGATCAAGTGTCTTTAAGAAGACTGCCTGGAAGTTATATACTCTTGTCCCACTCTTCAGTTAGTAAGCATGCTATTGAAAGATTGTGTGATATCCTTCATCCCAATACTAATTTAAAATATAAACTGCTCTTCAGGGGATGTTTTCTAAATATACTTCTGCAAACTTTCTTGTACTGTATTCAGGGAGAAGAATAGGGAGAGGGAAGGCAAAATGAGTTATTGTGGCCACTGTTTATTCATTCAAACAACTTGCCTTCCAAGTATTTGAGATATTGGGCATTTACGTGAGCTTTCATGTAAACAAAACGTTATTACCCTTAAAAATTGACCTGAGGAATTTTTCTATGGGTGAATAATGAGATCATATGGTACTTTATTAGTCTGTAACCTACCTTTATAACTTAATGTTATAGTACAATGTATTAGAAAGTAAGGACTTTCTTTAAAACACTAGTTGCCACATTATTTTTTTGGCAAATATTTGGTTATGGTTTTCTTAAAGAAGGCTACAATTGTATGACAGACTTTTTGATACTTTTATAAAACCTGGATATATGAAGAAATCTTTAATAAACTAAAATATGTTTTAACTATTTTTCTGGCTCTGGATACTACCATAATATAAAGAAATAACTAGTTTTATAGCCTAATTGGCACATTTTTCCAGAAATATATCAGAAATTCTTTACAAGTTCCCATGAATGCAAATTATTTATTCAAAATGTGATGAAATAGATATTAATTGTAACATCAAAACTTGCATGCTTATGAGTATTTTATATACACAGGCAAGCATTTGTTTTGATACGATGAAAATTCACAAAGAAAATGGTGTTTGAATTATGATCTATACACATTTCTAAGCATTTGTTAAATCCTTGAGCAACACATTGGATAACAGTGAAAATTTACTGCAATTTCTCATATCTAATGATGGTTAATAGTTCAGAAAACAAACTCAGAATTCACACTTTCATAATGGGGATGAGCCACTGTCAAATCACTTATATATAATTATAATTTTGTAATCATAATGACTAAGTGTGTGTAATTAACAAAACTGAACTTCCAGTGAGAAGAAAATATAAAAATGTATTTGAGTGTTAAAAACAGAAAATGTCCTATCAGTTTATTATTTATTTGAATATATTTCAGTTGCACAACATAATATTTTAATGTACTTACACATGGTAAAATTGTTACTGTAGTCAAGCAAGTAAACATTTCTGTTATCTTGTGTTTACTCTTCCCCCTTTTGGGGTAATAGCACCTAAAACCTACTTTCTTAGTAAATTTCCAGTGGACAATATTGTAACTAGAGTCTTCATGTTGCATTTTAGATATCTAGTCTTACTTATCCTACATGTCTGCAACTGTGTTCCCTGTGACCTGTCTCTTCCCATTTCCTTGCCTCATGTTACTTTTTGGTAATAAAATGACTTCTCTGTGTAGAAGAGACACCTAAAAAGCCAAAGCCAAACAAACACACATCTTTGACTCCTGAGTATATATCTGATGGATATATACAAAAAGAGAAACCTCCATATTCATATGTATTATGACACTATTCACAATAGCCAATAATGGAATCAAGCTAGGTGCCCATCAGCAGATGAATGGATAAAAAAATGTGGCATATTTACACAATTGAGTATTATTTTGCCATAAAGAAGAATGGAGTTATGTCATTTACAGGGAAATGGATGGAACTAGAGAACATCATGTTAAGTGAAATAAGCCAGACACAGAAATAACAATAATTACATGTCTTCTCTTATATGAAGAATCTAAACAACAACAACAGCAAAGCTCAAAATGATAATGATCTGAAAGTAGAGGGACTAATAGGGAAGGGAAAGGTGCTGGGTTGAAGGAGGGAGAGAGGGGAGGACAAGCAAAGGTAATAGGAAGAGTGAATTTGAATAAGACAGGATATATGTATGTATATAAATGATATAGAAATCCATTAACCTGCACAATTAATATGAAGTAAAAATAAAAATGTATTTAAACCAAGTTTCTTCTTTTCTAAAAAAAAGCCAAGATATGAACTTTTTCATAGAATATTTTGTTTTCCAAAATAATTAGATATATCTGCTATTTAAAATTCATTAACAAACTACTCACCTTCAAACTTCCACTTCGAGAGGGAAGAGACTTGGCTATAACTTTCCCTTTAGCCCGTGGAGCATTTAGAAGAATACATACAGCAAAAATCATTTTAACATCTTTACTATCTCAGAATTATTTCTTACTTCTTTTCTTAGAAGGGGGTTTTTGCTCTTATGTTTTGGTAATATAATATTTTCTTTTAGTTTTTTATGTGGTGCTGGAGATTGCTAATATATTATCCTTACATCTGACACCAGTACTTCTCTTAGAGAGAACTACCCTTATTTGAGAAAGACAATTCCTGAAGAAGTGTGGGGAAGAGCCTGGCACAGTGGTGCATGCTTGTAATTCCAGTGGCTCAGGAGGTGGGGGCAGGAGGATTGCAAGTTCGAGACCAGAGGCAGTCTGCGTAATTTAGTGAGACTTTGTCTCAAAAAGTAAAAAAAATGGGCTGGGGGGTGCAGCTCAGTCCAGCACTTGCAAAGCATGCAGGTGCAAGGCCCTGGGTTCAACCCCCAGTACCGCAAAAAAAAAAAAAAAAAAAAGTGTGGGAAAGAAGATAATGCTCTGAAGTTCTGAGTGTCAACACACATATGTCACAACACCAGTGAGCTAGGGGGTGAGGAGAATAATTAAATATTGTTCAAAATGGCAGAGTCAAAGGAATATTGGCTATGCAGTTCTCTTACTGGTCTAAGGCCTTGTTCTCAGTGTTGAGGAAGGGAGGTGGAGGAAGAAAGTATTCCCTTCAGGGAATCTGATTCATGAAGCAAATTCAGATTGTATCATGTGTTGAAGACTGAATAGTTTTATCTAAATTCAGCTCCATACAGTCCATAATTATTGTAAATTTCTTCCAGATTGTGACACGACAGTGCTAGTTTCTGTTTTTGGCATTGTGAATATTTTTATCTTCTTCTGTGAAATTATGTGGTATTTAGAGAAAAACTAGGAAAGGCTAATGTGGGCACTGGAGATGATAAAATTTGTGATCACAAAGTTGCTTGAGTCTATTTAAGTAAAATGTACATATAAAATATATACATATATACCCAAGGCTTTGAGTGAAATTGTTCCTCAAGTATTTCTGTATACACACACATACACATACAGAAAGATGAAAAAATATTGCAAGAAGGATAGATACCAAATGTAAATAAATGTTTCCTTGAGTGAGGCCATATAGGTGAGTAATTTAAAATTTAAAATTTTCCATTTGCTATAGTTATATTGTGTATCTTGAAAGCTGACATGGGGACTTCCTGACATGGGGACTTAGCAGGGGACTTCCTTCTCCTAAAATCTAGATAAGATTGTCTAGGGTCTCCCATTCCAGACTGTATGGTTTTCCAAAGACGGTTTGGGGGAAGGGGTTGTATTACCATGTTCACATTTCACTCAAAACTCTCACACCCCCAGAGTTCATTTGATTCAGGGATTGCTGCCTTTCTACTACTGTGTTGAATCTCAAATCTGAACATCAAGCCTTTGCCAAATTTAAAATAAATAAATAAATAAAAATAAATAAAGGACACTATTTTTCATAGCTGCATTCATTTGACTATACTGACAACATGAGTGAAGAAAGGGGAGAAATTTATTATGCTGCAGCACATTTCAAATTATATTAGAAAGTTTTGTTTTGTTAAGCCTCTGTAACCTAAGATTTTTTAGTCAGCTGCTTTGTCTCTCATAGATGATGGCCTCACAGTATCTTGATTGCTTTTCTCCATTATGCTTTCCATCTTTCCTCTCTACCCACTTTTGTCCCTGGATAGCCAGTAGCTCCAAATGTTTTTCATCCTGTTCTATAGAGAAATGTAATTCTTCTCAGCTCCTAACTCATTATGATGTTCAGAGAAAAGGAGCCCCTTTGGAAAGAAATACCAGAAATATTGGTTCAAAATAGCACTTTAACACTTTCTACCATTATACTTCCTGTATTAGAAGGGTAATAATAATGATGGTTTTATTCTTTTCTACGAGGCTCCCTCTCTATCCAAAAGGAGGGTGATAGAATATAAGAAAATGGAAGTGGGGAAATGTTTCTCATTTTCATATTCAAGTTGTATTAGAAAACCTAAGCACATCAATTTTTTAGAAATGTATGGTGATATGGGCACACCCTGCTAGAAGGCACACTGGTCAGAGGTCTGGGTTGGCCATCCCTGGTAGGACCACATTACTGTGTGCATTATAATGTGAAAAATAATAGATAAAGAACTTTTCCATTTCCTTTTGCCTTTGTCCTGCTGGTTGGAATTTTCAACATTTTTACAAGGTTGAACTTCCTATAGAATTCAAAAAGCAACTCATGAATTTCTTCCAAGCATGAGCACACACTTTGCAATTTTACAAGTGAAAACATATTTCAACCTGTTCTTACTATTTAATCATCTCTGGATGTATACTTTGCAATGAGTTCAAAGATGGATTAAGAGGATAAAGATATAAGTATTCCTTACCAGAATTTATTTTAAAATTTGGTTGCGTATAGGTGAAATTTCTATTGAAAGTTGACCTTGATTTGATGGTGCCTACAACAACATAACTTTTGTTTCCAAGAGCTATTCTGTATGCAACTTGCTGTCCAGAATGTAATCTGATAATGTGGTGGCAGAATTTGTGTGACTGATAGTTATGGGCTTTTACCTTCCACTGTTAGGACCATGTGCATGAGGCACTCTCTGGGTTCCTGACCCATTCAGGATTTGATGTCAATTTGAATTATCACAGTTATATCCTCCAGTCTACATTTTGTCCCTTTTATTGTTCAAAAGGAATTGATAAAAAAACTGTTACCAATTCTTGTCTTGCTCTTTCCCTACTACAATATTGCCCACACTGTGATGGTGGAGTGCTATTAAAAATTCAGTTTTCTGAGTCCCATCTTAGACCTATTGAATCAGATTTTGCATGGAGAGTCCTATTGACACATAGAAGATCCAGCTCTGGAATCTATCTGGACCATAGGTGGTGGTTTCCTATGAACCAAGATGCCTAATATGGTCTAGATGTTTTAAATGGTCAAATATGCAAAATGGAATATTATTCCACAGTAAAGAATGATTATGTCATGTGCAACAAAATGTATGGAACTGGAGATCATCATTTTAAGTAAAATAACCCAGACTAAAAAAGAGAAATACTGCATACTCTCACATGTGGGAGCTAGATCCACCTTAAAGAAAACTATATATATATATATATATATATATAATATATATATTATATATATGTATAATATATGTATATATATGTATGTATGTATATGTATATGTGTATATATGTATGTATATATGTATACGTGTGTGTATATACACACACACACACACACACACACACACACACATATATATGTATATATGATTGTACTTATCCAAGATTATCTGCAGCCATAGCACCCTGGCATTGGTCCCACCTAATCTGGGAAGCTAAGCAAGGTCAGCCTGGTTATTCCTTGGAAGGGAGACTGGCTGGAAATACCAGAGGCTGCAGGCTAAGGAGAAGGACCTGCAATCCACTCCTGAAACAATCAGCCATTGAAAACCCTGTGAATAGCAAAGAAGCACTGACACTAGTGGCATAAAGTCTGGGAGTGTTTACGGAGGACGTGGAAATCACTGCTGAAGCAATCTTGAAACAATCAGCCATTAAAAACCCTATGAGGGTGGCTACGAGTTGGACCTTGATTTCATGGCACCTAACAATAACAACATCTAAGACTGGAAAATATAAATTGACCCAGTATGAGGGGGGAGGGGAGGGGACAATTGGGAGGGAGTGGATGATGGGGAATGTGGGAGGGGGAGGGGGAATAACTTAGAGGGGTAAAGAGAGAAAAAGTGCAAAATACAGGATGCAACTCTATGAAAATTAAAAAAAAAAAAACGCTGTAACTCAAAAATACGTTAAAATTGTCATTACATGTTAATGAAATTTTTTTCTTTTTTACCCTTTTATCTGTAAAATGTTTAAGGAAATGGAAGTGTAAACAATAATAGATATATGAACTGAATTACCAATCTGTATCTCATCAATCGCATAATTAAAATACTAATAAAAGTGCTTAGATATAGCCATTTCTTTACCAATCCCCTCCTTTTTCTCTTTTTCCTTCCCCTTTGTTTCAGGATTTGAGCTGGGGATGGGGATGTAAGAGAGTTATAGAAAAGAGATATCTTGAGCCAGGCGCGGTGGCCCACGCTTGTAATCCCAGAGGCTCTTGAGGTGGAGGCAGGAGGATTGCAAATTTGAGACCAGAGGCAGTCTGCTTAATTTTGCGAGACCCTGTTTCAAAAAGTAAAAAAAATGGGCTGGAGGTGGCAGCTCAGTGGTCCAACACTTGCACAGCATGCAAGTGTGAGACCCTGGGTTCAACCCCCAGTACCACACACACACACACAGACAAAGATGTCTTTCTTGCTTGATACAACAGTGATACAATTTCCAAATCCCCATGATGTGGCAAGTATTCAAATACTGGCTCATTTTTGAGAAGAAGAAGGCAGAGGTTTCCATTTTGCCGTATTTTTCATCTGAGTCTTTGGCAGAACTTCTGGGGGAAAGAGATGCTTAGATTTCTATCGCTCAGAAAACAACCAGCTTGCGGAGAATGCTCAGTATTTCTTTCTGATAAGTACATTTTCCAAAGCTCCCCTCCCCAGTTTGGCTTGATTTGTGGGGATACATAAGGAGGAGAGGGAATCCTAGTGCCTCTCTTTGGAATGTATACATATAGCATTCTTCATTTTCAGATTTAGAATTTAGCAATTGCTAAAAAAGTATAAAACTTCAGCAAGGTTCTCCTTAGCATTAGGATTACAATTACTTCTCATGTCAGCTTTAAGGAGTTACTTTTGTACATAGATATGGTAGCAATATTTTTCAAACTATTTTTCAAGGCCTGTTGAGATAATTTTTTAAAAATTTGAAGACTTATTGACTTGTTATTGACTCTAGGTAAAGGTTTCTAATAATTTCTAATTTAAACCCTGTTTGTGACCTTCACTGATAGATTCATCTTATTAAGCAATTATTGGCTATGCTAGTTTGTGTTTGTTTTCAAGATGCTAAGATTGATTTGTAAGTGCTTTAATATATTACATTTATATTCAGTAAGGACTGGAATTTAGCTCAATTGGTAGAGCGCTGTGCTGCAGTCTCTGAGGTCCCGAGTTCAATTCCCAGCACTGCCAAAATGGGAGAAGGACCTGGCAATCCACTCCCAAGGCAATCCCGAAACAGTCTGCCATTGAAAACCCTATGAGGGTTGCTATGAGTCGGATACAGACTCAAAGGCACCTAACAACAACAACAATAATATATTCAGTAAATGAGATAGCACTGGTGTTCTTTTGTTTCTTAAACTGTGTTTTCATGATAGGGATATATTTATATTGTAAATAATAATATTTGTAAATATTTATATTATAAACAATATTTGTTGGCTTTGTATGTTCTGTGCTCAAAGTTCATGAAGCATCAGAATTCACCCAACTGTAGTTGGTTATTATCTGGCTGAGGCAGGGTTAATATGTTAGCGCAAGTTTAAGAAGTGACCTATTTTTTCCCCATGGTACTAGGGATATTCCACTGTTTTCAATTATTATTTTACTCTGCACACCTTCAGTTCAACAGCTACTTGATCAGGATCTTAAAGAAGGAGGTGCTTCTTTTGGATGGAAACAAAGTGTCTTTCCCTTCCCAGGAAGAAGGATGAAAAACCTCAAACTTTCCTTTGACTTATGGTACTGCAAAAGTTTTTGAAAGATCATTTTGTCCTTACCATGTCACCATGGCAACCTGGCCTTCTGTAGCTAATTGTGAGCTTGCTTTTTTCTTTCTTTCCCAGTAGAATGAGCTGCACCTTAGCTCAACATTTCTGACAACAAAGTGAGGCACCCAGCAATAGATACTGACATTCTGTGCATTGAAATTGCCACTTAAGGGTAATTATTGACTATATCTGGGAGAGAGAAGCTCTGAATTTGAGAGTTCTCAAAATAAAATAGAACATTTTATATTTATTGATGTTCTTGCTCTCCTGTTGCACTGGCTTTTAATTTAAAGGATGAGGGCAATATTATAAGTTTTTTTTTCCTTTTGATGGCAGCTATCCAAGAAATAAAGGCACTGGAGCGAATACTTGTAGCAAATCATGACTTCAGCAGTGAGAAATCCATCCTATGCGATGATAACTGAGTACTCCTCTGGTGAGACATGGAAGTAAATTAAGAGGGGGCTATATTTGAAAATTCTGAGCAAGGCATGCCTTACTTCCAACGATTCTGTTATAAATAAGTTGCCTTTTGGACTGATATAATTTTGTTTTTTAAAACCCTTGGAGACAAAACGGATATAAAATTTTTATTTTCTTATGAGAATATAACATTTGCCTAACTTCAGTAAAAACAAGAATGGAAAGAACCTTAGAAAAATCTGTTTGTGGGTCTGCACATTACTGTAGAGGAACTTATTATAAAATCATCTTTTTCAGTGAATTGTAGATGTGATTGTGAGGTGCCATCAAGTTGGTGTCCAACTCATTGCGACCCTATGTACAACAGATGAAATAATATTGTTAGTATTTCTCTGCTATTTGTAGGCTTTTCAATGGCTGATTGCTTTTGGGGAGTGAGTTGCTAGGTCCTTCTCTCAAGTCTACACCACCTGGTGTTTCCAGGAGGTCTCCTATCCAAGTACTAACCAGGCCCAATCCTGCTTAGCTTCTGAGATCTAATGGGATAGGATGCCACAGTGGTATGACTGCAGGCAAATTGTAGAGAGTCATCATGAAAATACAGTTAGTAGATTTGTAGTTCCACTCACTCAGCTATTAAGGACATTCCTGAGTTTGCAACAGTTATGCTTCAAATTTTAAGAATTGGCTTGTTTCAGTTCCCTTTGAGTATAAATGGCCTTGCTTTATTTTTTCCTACAATTAGCATACTGAATTGGTCTTGAGTAACTAATTTAACTTTGAAATTCAGAGAAGCAAGTGATATGATACTAGCGTTGTTATAGGTGAGTAGCTGGAGATTTGTGACTGTTCAGAGGCAAGTGGTAGTTAATATTGTTTCATGTTATAAACTGGATAATCCTGACTAGAGTGAGTTGGTTTCTTTGGATTAAGATGGTAAAGGAGAGCAATATTTTTAAGTTGGAAAGACCAGGTAGTTTTGGAAAGAAGAAACCAGTATCTTATAGTGCACGTTACATATCTAACATTTAAGATCTGTGATCTCATTTTGTCATCATGACAGTTTTGGGAGGCAGGTAAGATGGAGCTCATTTTATAAATGAGTGAATTTGAGGCTTAGAAAAGTAATTTGTCCAAGATCAGAAGGGTAGAAACTACTAAAACAGAGATTCAAGTGCAAGTCTGTTGCTCTTTAAAGTGTCTTTGTGCTTTGCACAAAGGATAAAGTACAATTGATTTGGGGGAGAATGTTTATGAAAAATATTCTGATGTTCATTTTATTTCTTTAAGTGTTGAACATTAATAAGAATACAACTAAGGACAGCTGAGGCCTCAAAGGCAAGTGATTCAAGGTCTTTCTTTGGGACCTTCTTCACCACTGTAGGGCTCCTCTATAAGAAGAGAGATGGTGTTCTGAGTTGCCACAGTCAATCCACTGATTCAGCTCCAGCCTCTATAAGAGGAACTTCCAAAGAGGAAAGATGTGTGGCAGGTGTGGGCATAGTTCACACACTTCTGTACTTCTTTCCAAGACCTAAGTAGAAGGTGGCCTAAGAGAGCTTTTCCAGATAATTCATAAAAGTGTGAATTGGTCCCCATTTACTTTTCTGTAAACATATCTTGCCTGGAATCCACTTAGGGAAGAATGGCTGGGGTTTGAACTCATGGTCATAATACCACTCAGAACCACTCCAGCCCAGTCCACCCATTTAGAATGAATAAGATGTGAAAAATTCTACAAAATTATCGGTGTGATAGTTTCTAGTGCTGCTGTTGAAATCTCTAAAAAACAAGACCATAAAAAGAATGCATATGTAAAGGAAACTAGGAGCAACCTGCATGGGGGTAAAAATTCTGCCTACACAAATTAGAAAGTGGTTAAATAGAATTATATATGGATGTGACTGTTTAATTCTGGGTATATAGGGAGTCAAACCAATCCCCTCTGAAAAATAGAGACCTGAAGCCATTATTTATGAAGGAACTATTAAAAGGGAGTTAGATGGAATCATGTTCGAAGCTTCTCTCCCTTAGAAACTTTGTCTAGTCTTAAATCTCTAAGCAATAATACTATTTGGTGAATTTTTGACCCAGAAGTCTTAGCCTGTCTACTGTAGTAATTAGAACCTACCACATTCTTCTAGTTAGACTATACAATCCTAGGAAAACAAGAAAATAAATACTGAGGGAGAAACTACACAATGTAAATATTTTTACATTCAATTTGGGATATTCATTATGCCTGTTATTTAAAGTGTTCATAATATTTAAAGACATACATTATCTAAGTGTATATATAATGTTTATTAGATTTACAAGGATTAAGTGATTAAGAAAGTACTTAATAGTAAGAACTTCTTACAAATCAAATATATTAAATATATAAATTCAGTTTAAGGTACTGAAAGAAACTTAAATTAAGGACAGATTACTCAGGAGAGTTTAATCAAAAACAAGGAGTCAGATTGGCTTGATTTGAATTTCAGAGGTATAACTTATTGGCTCTCTGATCTTGTACAAGTAACTTCATGACTTTGGGATGCAGTTTCCTCATTTGTAAAATGCAGATAATAATTGTATGTCATTTGGTTGTTAGGCAGATTTTTAAGAGTTAATACCTGAAGAATGCTCAGAACATAGTCTTGTGAATAGTAAGCCCTCCACACATACTTACTATTGTTAACAACAAAAATATTTGTTCTTACACCCTGCTTACATTTAGGTTCTCACCTTCCTCAGCAAAGTCTCCTGTTCTCTAGCTCCCAGCCCCACCCATATCAGGGAAGGTTCCTTTTCTTATGTTCTGATGTGGCCACTACTTCTACTTCTGTAGCACTTATAATGAGCTTTGAAATAATATGTGTCAAAGCCAATTTGTAGTTGAAGGAACACAGTTGAAAACCTCAAGGTAATACCACTTTGTGAATGTCTTTTGTGTTACTTTAATGTCACACTAGGATATGCATAACTATAGCAATTTGTTGGCTGGAATTTAGCTCAGTTGGAAGAGCACTGCTCTGCAGTCTCTGAGGTCCCAGGTTTGATTCCCAGCACCACAAAAATGGGAAATCCACTTCAGAGGCAATCCTGAAACAATCAGCCATTGAAAACCCTATGAAGGTCGCTATGAGTCAGACACAACTTGACAGCACCTAATAACAACAACAAAATGCCAATACTTATTAACTCACTCTTTTCTCCCCAGCCTATTTCCCTCACATTCCTCAGTGTGCTTGCCACCTTTCTTCTATCCTCTTTCCTTGGCTGAAGATTGAATGACTGGTTTCTTTTCCGTCCTCATTTTTCATACCATAAAAACTCAAATGCCTGTGTTTAGGATAAAGATTTCTCAAAGAATGAGAAGGATAAGAACTTGAATTGTAAAATTAAAAATTGTAAAATTGTAAAATTAAAATTGAAGTGCTTAAAATATTTGTTGAATATTTCAAAAACTTAAAAAAAAAAATTTTGTAATGGAAGCCATGGCTGAATGGCTGGAGAAACTCTGAGGAAAACTGGTTAGGGGAAGGCTCCAGCCCTCAGAACTCTCCAAACCTGAAGGCCCCTTCTTACTATCTCCCTGACCTTTGGTGCAGATCCTGCCTACAGGCAGTTGGTGGAACATGCTGACATAGATAATAAATAACCCTCTCCTGTCTCCTAAGACCTTGTTGATTTTACAAATAAAACCCTCTGCCTCCCCTGACTCTTAAGAATATTTGATGTTAAGAGCTTAATAAAAGCAACCTAAGACACCCACTCAGGGTTGCAGTGTACCTGAAGGCACTTTCCCCCTCATACTCCCTCACAGTAAGTCTTGGTGTCTAGTAATGATTATTTTTTTCGTCTGTTGGCTGGCATTGCTGGACAGTCATGACATTATTTAACTTACTATGAATGCTTGCATTTTGGTAAACGTTTCTGAATGATTTTTGTTGATTAGAATAACAATGATCACAGTAATAAAACTTGGTCTGATGAATTATTTGAGGGAAATAACATTTTCCAAGTAACATGTAAACTAAAGTATATTAGTACCTTTAAGGTACAACTGGGGAAATTCTTTTTGTAGTTGAGAATGCTAACACTTTTACAGATTTATTATATACCCAGACTGTACATACATTTTGCTTCTCCCTTATGCCTGGATTCAAAGTCGATGCTATTATTCCTTTTTACAACTTGGGAACTGTAACTCAGGCTTAGAGGCCAACCAGTGGTCATGGAACTCTAGGTGATAGAACATGGATCCTAACCTGAGTGCAAGGATCTAAAGTCTGCAGATCTTCATATACTATAACCTCTGGGGATGTAGGTATGAGCCATGGAGACTTCATCTCATGTTGGTGAGCTTTTAAATTTCAGAACCTTGTTTTTTTGTATACTAGTCTATTATTAGTATGTAAGTTACTTATTGGGTTAATATGAGGAAAGTTAAAGTCCTACAGAGCTTTCAGTTTTGGTCTTTTGTACTGTCTATCTCACATTTCTTGTATTTTCATATATGTGAAAATATTTAAGAAATTCTATATTGTAAGACTCCCTGCTTACATAAGGTTATTCAGCCTTAGCCCTTTTATTTACAAATAGGCATCAGAGAAATCTTATGTATAGCAAAAGCACCAATGACTATTGAAAATATTAGTAATAGGTAGAATTCTTGAGATGCATTATGTACATTTATTGGGAATTTAACATTTTAAGATTGTAAGAATATATTAATGATGTATTCCAGATATACATATGCTCATCAAGAGAAAAATCATGATCAATGAGGAAAAGAGCACTTTCTTACTTTTTTTTGCACTATTAAACATTTATTTACAATGAATTAAAATATACTAGAAAACCTTTTAATTTAGGAACTGGACTATATAACATTTCATTTTAAAAAGTTTTAAATGTGGCAGAATAATACCAATCTAATTGACTAGAAGTCAATTTGATCCAGAGGCTGAGTATAATATGGACAACAGTTGGAAATGTTTTATGGCAGACTTAAGTATTTAGAGCTTTTATGCTTTTAATTGGTTTAGTTTTATTTATTTATTTATTTATGAATTTTTCTGAACAAGAAAGGGTGAGAGAGCATGCTTTGAATTGAAGTCACATGCATGGTTCACAGTGACAGATTGGTTAGACCTGAATGACATGTGGAGGGGCAATACGTATGAAACATAATTCTTAAGAATGAAATAAAGATTTAAAGAGTGGAAAGGAGGGAGGGATCTAGCAAAGGGAAGTTATGACTGGAGAAGACGGAGGGCAAAGAGGGTCAATGAGGGGAGATGAAGGAGGAAAGGTCAACCTCAATCTAAATAGCACAACTTTATGAGTATGGTGGATTAAAAGGGGTAAAATAGAGAAAAACCCTACAACAATAGCTAAAATTAAAAAAAAATAACAATAGTAATAATACCAAAGGATGGCAATAATATAAGTGGACTAGATTACTCATCTAATAATGCTGAGACTATAAAAAGGTAGATCACTATAGAAAAATGATTGGACTTAAAATTGGAATGTACGTATATAGATAAATATCCTCACAACAAGACATGCAAGTAGAAAGGAGACCATTGGTGTTGCGGGGAGGGGGTAAGGGAGTAGGGTCATGAGAGGGTAAGGGGGAAGTTATGTGAGCAATGTACATTGAAATGCATATATGGCTATGTCGCAATGAAACCAATGTCATAATGAAACCCATTAAGTTGTATATTAAAAATTTCCAAAAAAAAAAAAAATGAAATGAGGGAACAAAGTACATTTGAGAACATCAATAAGATTTATTACAGAAAATGATTCTTAAAAAGATAAGCAGTATGCAGTGATGGGAAATTAGAAAAATTAAGCTTACATAAACTTATTATTAAAGAGAACTATGGATTTTGATATTTAAGAACTGACATCTTTAAAATAATTTTACTGGCTTCCGGAAAACATTTATTTGAAATATTAGATTTTATAGATTTTTCTATTTCCTTTTCAAACTCTTACCAGTTATGTGTTAGTTATGCCACTGAAACAGATTGGGTGGTGTTAATAGTTAAAATGACAGAGGAATGAATTATAATGCTAAATTCCATTATATTGAGCCATGTATCTTTACTTATATTGAAAAAAGAAGAAATGTTAACAGCATCACCGAAAAGTAAGAATTATAGTTATCTTTGTAAATATAATCTACTCTGCCTATTGTAGACAATAATATCAATATTTAACATGAGATAGATGTAGAGGTCACCAAATTTTTCTATATACTCTGCTTTCTTAAAGTTTAAAAGCAGAACACCATAGGGGCTTTTGATACAAAGCTCAGAGAAATGTAGTCTATAGGTTTAATGACTTTGCCAAGTAATGTGGGGTTTGACATTCAATGGACTTTGTTTTATATAAATCTAAAAGTTCCATTAGTGGAATTCCTTTCAAAGAGTCAGTATGGCCTCTCTCTGTGGCCTGTCTGAGGAAAAATCTGAGGATTTAGAAAGTACAATCATTTGTAGTAGGAAACTTATTAGATGTGGGCAAGAAAGAGATAAAGAATAACTCATTTCTAATTTAAATAGTTGAATATTTGTTGATAACACTTGCAGTTATAAATACCACTGTAACAATAAAGGACATAAGGGCTAGATGTTAGAAAAAATAAATTAAGTTTTGAATTGCTACATTTTCAGTATCTTTTTCCTCTCTGTTGTTGTTAGGTGCTGTGGAGTCGGTATCCAACTCATAGTGACCCTACATACAACTAGTGATCCTCCTGCCTCAGCCTCCAGAGTGCTAGAATTACAGGTGTGTGCCACCGTGCCAAGCCTATTTTATCTTGTTGTTGTTGTTAGGTACTGTTGAGTAGGTATCCAACTCATAGCAACTCTACGTACAATAGGCGAAACACGATTGTCAGTGTTCCTCTGCTGTTCATAGGGTTTTCGATGGCGGATTGAATTTTGGGAGTGGGTTGCCAGATCCGTCTCCCAAGCCTACAGCACCTGGTATTCCCAGGTGGTCTCCCATCCAAGTACTAACCAGACCTGACCCTGCTTAGCTTCTGAGATCTGACAGGATCAGATGCCACAGGGCTACGGTTGTAGGCTTCCTTTCTGTATATATAACGAAATATCTCAGGTTAGGTACATTTTAAAGGAAATGTACATTTTGTTTTGCTTACAGTTTGGAGGCTCAAAGTCCAGGATTTGGTGCTCCCATCTGTTCAGCGTCCAGTGAGATCTTTATGCAGCTGAAATCACAATGGTGGAAGCATGTGTGGAAGAACTAACAAGATAAGAGAGGAAGCTACAGAGATTTGGGGATTGGGCATGCTCTTTTCTTATAACAGCTAATTTACAGGAACTAATTGGATTCTTTGAAAACTACCTTAATGCCTTCTGAGGACATTGCCTTCAATGGCTTACCTACCTTCCATTATTGCCTATCTCCTCAAGGTTCCATTACCTGAACACTACCAACACTGTGGCCTAGGCTGCCAGCACATGGACCTTTATGGGGCACTGTAAAACCATATGCAAACTATAGTTGTGCCTGTCAATTATTGGAATAAAGCTGTTATAGCTTCCCTAATCTTGCATGTAATGGTCACTGGGAATAAAATACTAATACTATCTTCAGGAAGATTATATGGCATTATTTTAAAATAAGGCACTTTTTGCCATATGTTTTGTGGGATGATAAGTAAAGCATTCTGCTTCTAATTAAAATAGAGTGCAGTATTGAAAAAAACAGTTTCAGTTGTTGCTGTCTTCTTTATTCCTTGATCAGATTGATAGTATAAGTGAGTAAATACAATTGAAAGATTATCTTTATTAATAAAGTTACCTATTGAGTTACTTTTTTGGGTCATGAGTTATTTGAAGTTGAACAACTGTCTCATATAACAGAAATTGATAGGTGTTCTTATCAATGTCTGAGGGCTGGAAGTGATGTAAATAGGAACAGGATAATTGTGATCCAAGCTTTATAAGAACTATTATACTTCACCTAATGAACATTATTAAATATAAATAATATCATTCGCAATCTCTAAGTCTTTGATTTCTAGATCTCTGTATTCAGATCTTCAACTTCAAAATTCATTACTGAATATTTCTTTTACCTTGTTAAAATTAGGTTATTGTTAGGATGTATAATTTTTGATATATATTCTGGGAATATTATTTTTGGTAAGAGCATTCAAATCATGGTGTGGGGAGGATTCAAAACCATTCATTTTGGAATGTTAAGAAAGTAAAGGGAAGTAAAAAAGTTCTAGGTGTATATCTGTGTATGTGTGTTTTCCAAAGTGTGTTTGAAGTTGTTAGATGCTGTTGAGTTGGTTTCCAACTCATAGCCACCCTACGTACAACAGATGAAGTAGTATTGGCAGTACTTCTCTGCTATTCATAGGGTTTTTGATGGCTGACTGTGATTTGGAAGTGGATTGGCAGGTCCTTATCTCAAGCCTACAGCACATGGTGTTCCCAGGCAGTCTCCCATCCAAGTACTAACCAGGCCCAACTCTGCTTATCTTCCGAGATCTGATGGGATCAGACGTCACAGACGTGTGGCTATAGGCTAAAGTGTGTTTAGACACAAGATTTTAATTAAATCTTCTCTATGCCAACTGGGTAAGAAAAGTAGCCTTAATGTTATTAAATTGACTTTTCACATTAGGATGCTGTTGCTCAAAGTTACCTTCCATAATGTTTCAGGGGTTACCCAAATGAAGAAGCATATCTGCACACCAAGTTCATTTCTGCTTCTTCTAGTCAAAATGGATGGAGTATAGGGTAGGATGAATTGTTTGAGTGATTTTTGGTAAGCTTAGTACAAGAGCTATGCATTGGATTAGTTAAATCTTCTATTAAGTTTATAAACTCAAAAATTTATGAGAGATTGTAATGATTGTAAAGGAACAATAAAATTGGATTGAACTCATCATTTAGTAGTTATTGTGTGCTTTAAGCTTGGAAACAAACACATCTGCTAATTTTCTTGACTTCATTACAATAAAATGTATCATAAATTGATTAAAGTTAGTTCTTTAAAGAAAATGAAAATTTCCTATTGCTCTAGCTGTTTAAAATTCATTTTGGGAACCAAGTGTTACTATTATTTTTGTATAAATACATAAAATCATTCTTATGCCTCACATAACTGCATCAAGTAAATACACTTGAGGAGAGAGAAGCAAATACATCCTAAGAAGTCCTAATCTTTGCAAGCCAGCATTCAATCATAAGATACTCATATCTCTCTTCAAGGCCCAAACATCCTTCACTTGTGAAATTTTTCTTGTTCTGATTTACTTTAGAACCAAATGCAGGCAAATGCCAGATTTCAGGGTGACTTGCAAAAGCTCTCTTAAGTAATGCGCTTATATATGAATGCTATGTTTATTCAAGTTTTCAATAGGTGAGAAGAATTATTTCTCAGTTAAAAATCCTCATGTTACATATAGGGAATCCAAACAACTGATCTTTTTGCTTTTAAGTAAAATGCTATAATTTTGATGGTCATCACAGAATGTTGAGTGTATGTATTTACACATATGGTACAGAATAACAATGTAGAATATAGCTGTCATACAGAGTACTGCTTAATCATTTTAGTTTGTAGGATAAGGAGATTATTCCTCTGAACTGTGAATTGCAAAATCTCTTGGGAGTGAACAATTTGACACAGATGTGACATTTGAAAATGAAAATTGCATCAATAATGTGGTGACTCCTGCAGGTTTCACTGGAATCGCTGATAGTGATTTGGAAAAGAGCGCAGGCTGCCTGGGCAGCCGCTTCAGTAACTGTGCTGCTCCTTATCTGGCATGGTGTCAAATAAACTTCATGAAGATTTAAAGCCTTGGAGATAAGTGTGCAATTGAAAATGCATTCCTATTATGCATTTAAAGCAATGCGATACTACCTGTTCTCTAAACTGAATTTTAAACAGCTGGAGCTATTGGGAGCTAATTTCCTGAATTTAATGCTAATTTCCCTTTATCATTCTTATTACGTGTCATTGTACTATTTCATTTTAAAAGATAAGTTTGGGTTTATTTTAAGTGGTTCTGTAGTTGAGGATTATTAGTAAGAAGTTGTAAAGTGATTTCTATACCACAAGCTTATTTCTGTGTTGCAGGGTTTTCTTACCAGAGTCATTGCCTTAGAAGCCTTGCACACCTACATCAATTTATGGCTTAAACTTCAGAGATGAGTCATTTAGAGATGGCTAAACTTTGGAGATGAGTCCTAAGCAATTGCTTACTCTGTGTGCTGAAACAATTTAACATTTTTTAAAAATCCAAGTTTGTATGTGTGTGTGTATTTTAGACTAGAAGTGATCTATATCATTTCTTGTGGACCAAATACTCTTGGGGATAATGTTGGAAACAATCTGGTTGAACAGTCTGGTGAGCCTTAGCTTGACATTTATGTGGCTGGGGCAACTTTCTTAGCCACCTGGGGCCTTAGTTTCTTTATTGTAAATGGACTTAATAATACTTGCTTCATAGAGCTACTTTGTAATGAAATAGTAGCATAGATATGAAACTACTTTGATACACTCTCATGCCTTAAATAAAATGAGAATCGGATCCAGTATTTTTCAACAGATTTGCCCCCTCGGGGACTTTATTTTTTATTTTTTATTTTTATGTGGTACTTGGGGATTGAAGCAAGGGCCTCATACATACTTTTCAAGTGCTCTACTCTTGGGCTTCATCCCCAGCTCATGTTTTATTTTTTATTTAGAGACAGGGTCTTGCTAATTTATGCATGCCGCCTCTGGCTTCCAATTCACCATCCTCCTGCCTCTGCCTCCTGAGTTACTGGGATTATAGGTGTGCACCACTGTGCCCTACTCCTGGCAGACATTTGACAGATAGGGAGGCATTTTTATTGTTACAACCAAGAGTGGGGAGAGAGATGTACTACTGGCATCTAGTGAGTAGAGGCCAGGGATGCTGCTAAATATACCACATTGCACAGGACAGCCTCACAGCAAAGAATGATCTGACCTCACATGTCAACACTGCTGTTGTTGAGAAACCCTGGGTTAACATTTTAAAACTTCAAACATTTGTGGAACTCTAATGAGATTGTTTTCCCAATCATCTTTTCGTGGTTAGAAATACCATATTTAGTATTTAATTTTTTATTTAATTAAATATGCTTAAAAGTAATAGGACTCATATGTTTTGTTGAATTTTATACAAAGAGCTATAATTGTGATTCGTGAACATTCTCTTGAACTAACATTCAGTCTTCCAAAATCCATAGATACTATAGTCATTCTTTACAATTTTCTGATAATTTTTAATATTAGTTTATTTTGGGACCACAATCCATTATTTGACAATCTTAGTTCAAATGTGTTTTTAGAGTTCAGAGTCTTTTGGGATTTTAGTAGTAATCTACCCAATTTACACAATATGTATATGTATTATATAACACCCTGTCAGGGTCTGGGGAAGTACTCTGTCGTCAATACATTGCTATTTATTCAGTAAAATGTGTAAATGATCAAACTAAGTGTGTTATATATTTCATACCAGTTTAAATCATACTCTACCACTAAGGAATTCAGATCAGGTTTTATAGTCAAATGAGCTACAAAGAATCAAGGTTTCCAACCATGTATTGTGGTACACACTGTAATCTCAGTGACGTGGGAGGCCAGAGCATGGGTATCATGAGTTCCATGCCACGGGCAGCTTGCATAATTTAGTGAGACTGTCTCAGAATAAAAAAAAAATTAAAAAGGGAGTTAGGGGTATTGCTCAGTGGTAAAGCACTTACTAGCATGCATGGGGTCCATCCTCTAGTACTATAAAACAAAGCATCTGTTTTTTAGAGACTGTGAATTTTGGAATTGTAGATAAGTCAGTAGGAATGTGTGTGTGTGTGTGTGTGTGTGTGTGTGTGTGTGTGTGTGTGTGTGCATCCCTTTACAAGGCACAGTGCCCCACAGCTGTGAGACTATGTCACATCACCAAAAGAGCAACAAAATATATAAATTTTTATTGTACCAAGAAAATATGCATCCCTCTCCTGACTAATTCAGTAATTGTTGGAAAGGGCATATATATTTGAAATGCACATTGCCTAAATTAATGTTCCAAGTTATGCCAGACTGTATAAATAAGTGTCCCACTTAATGAGCAGTTGTTTCCAATTTCTACAGTTACAAGGAGAATACATTCTGCCAAATGAAAACATTCATAGAAAGGATGCACTTTATAACACACGATATTTACAGGGCTATAATTGCATATATCCAGTCTGGAGTGGAATTATTATTGGTATCTATTTTAATTAATAGTGAGTACATATATCTGGAACTTGACACAGTTTCAGGACAATGTCACTTTGATGATATATAATTATGTACCCAACTCTCACTGTATTCCCTCAGGAATGCTTAAAGTCAAAGACATTTAAAGGAGAAGAAGGCAGTGCAAATACTTGAGCAGCTCAGTAAGCAACATAATGAATTAGAAATGTAAGAGAATGCTACTTAAAGAGAATGCCTTCTGCATAAATTGTATGGACAGAGAGTATATAGTTTCACTGAAATTTATGATAAGTAGTCTTCTCTCTGTCTAATTCTTCAAAGTTCCTTTACACTGAAACGAAGCTAACTATAACTTGTTCAATCAAATTTCTTTGATTTAGATACCCTTGGAATATACTTCCATGCTTGACATTCTTATGTTTCCAGGAATGTGACAGTAGACAACACGAAAATACTCCCACTATAAAATATTTATAAATACTATGTAAAATATAAGAATCTAGTATTAATTCCATAACTAGTAACCTAAAAAGTAAGAGTAGTTTTAGCAGCTAAAAAATGAGGAAACCAGTCCTGGATCACAGTTCTGAAGCAGCCATTAATGAAGGGTTTAGAATTTTAAAAATTGGTAAGAGGCAAAAAAGGCTTTGAATGAAGGAGTGGAATTGGGGCTGTAATATATAATGCATGTATAATATATGTATATTTGTGCGTGTGTGTGAAATGTGTAATGCCTTCAAAGAGCCCTGTACTTTCATATAGGGCTTCCAATCTGCAAAAAATTGGGTACAGATTTGGGTATGGCTTCAATATGTTAAAATTTAGAGGGCTCAAGTTTGGATTGGGTTGGGTTTAAATCCTACATGTAGATAGCTGGACTTCAAACCGAATCCAAACCTGAGCCCTGAACCCTGAACTCATTCTGGTCAAGCACTTGAAAAAATTTTTTTGAAGTTGTACCAGAACCTGAATCTGAAGCTGAACCCAGTGACAAATTGGATTCGAGTTCAGCCTTTAATGCTTTTTTTTTTTCTGTATTACCTATTTAAAAATAAAAATAAATTGAAAAATTTGTCCATCTGCACATAGGATTAAAATTTTAAACCCAAACTCAACCCAAGCCCTTTGAGTTTCAACATATTGAACCCATACCTGAACTTGAACCCAGTTTTTCACTGGTTTGAAGCCCTGCTTTCATAAAATAGTAGGGTAGAGGGGAAAAAGGTCATTGTCTAGGAAATATAGCAAGTTGGCCAAAATGTGATATCGTGTAGTAAATGAATACACATATGTTTAAAATTTTTTTGTAATCAGGATTAACTTTATATGGGTTGGCTTCATATCTATAAAATATTAATAGTCTAGTAATTTCTAAATCAGGAAGTTAATATAAAAGCTGCCCCTGCTCAATATAGAGAGTGGAAAGGGGCAGGGAGGGAACTAGCAAAGGGAAGCAAAGATTGCAGAACATGGGATAGGGAGGAGAATCAATGAAGAGGGTTAAAGGGGAGAAGATAATCTCAATGTAAATGATGCAACTTCATGAGTACATGGGAAAAATAGGAGAACATAACCCAAATATGCATATGAGTTTTACTATATATTAGTCAAAAGGTTCTATAAACCTTGTAAGTAGATAAAAGTATAACCAAAAGTGATGTAATAGTTGCATAATGGAAAAAGCCAATGTTATATTACTCATGGCCTACAGCCGTAGCCCTGTGGAATCCGATCCTGTCAGATCTCGGAAGCTAAGCAGGGCCGGGCCTGGTTAGTACCTGGATGGGAGACCGCTGGGAACACCAGGTGCTGCAGGCTTGGGAGAAGGACCTGGCAACTCCCTCCCCAAAATCAATCTGCCATTGAAAACCCTATGAACAGCAGAGAAGCACTGACAATAGTGTTTCACCTGTTGTACAGAGGGTCGCTATGAGTCGGATACCGACTCGATGGCACCTAACAACAACAACAACATATTACTCATACCCCACCAACATTTACCAATAAAGGAAGGAAAAAAATGTCCTTGTTGCAAATGGATAAAGAGGTATCAAATGATTCTATAGAAATTAACAGATAAAGCCCCAATCAATATAAATTAATAATCACAAATTATCAAAGATGCAAGGAAGAAAAAGTAACAAATAATGAGCAGACATATCAAATATAAGGTTAGTCAGGCATGGTAGCTCATGCCTGTAATCCCAGCACTTTAGGAAGAAGAGACAGGAGGATTGCTACAAGTTTGAGGCCAGCCTGGTCTGTATAGTGAGTTCCAGGCTAGCTGGGACTATATAGAGAAACCTTGTCTCAAAGCAAACAAACAAACAAAAACAAATACAAGGTTTGACCTCTCAAAGTTTAAGAATGCCAGTCATAATTCATAGACAAATATTAAAAATTAACAAAGTAATAAAAAGAGAAAAAAGATGGTTAAAGATGAGCTACAAAATTACCAAGAAAATTTTATTTTTAAAATAAATACTAGAAATTACTAACTACTGGAAAATATTTGATAGTAGATACTAGATAATGAAAACATTACAAACCAACTTTGAGAGATGTAGCTAAAATAGGTTTTAGTACAACTGATTATATAGCCTGAAATTCTTAAGATAGGAACAAAAAACGCTGAAAATTAGTTGTTAAAGCATATAGCCCTACAGATGGTGAAAAGAAGTAGAAGAAAAGCTATAACAAGTACAACAGCGTAAATTATTATAATATAAAACAAAGAAGTTAGAAGAAAAAAGGAAAAGCTAGTATTCTGAAAATAATAAAATAGTCAAGCTATTGGTATACTTGATGAAGAATAAAGGCAAAAGTAGATGATATTAGGGACTGAGGCTATAGCTCAATGTTAGAGAGTTTGATAAAGATACCATAATTATAGCTAAAACAGAGAAGAAAAACTAGAATTATAGGAAAAATCTATTGCCAGTAAGTTGGGAAACTTAGGTAAAATAATTTGTTTCTTAGAAATATCAAACTGTTTCAAAAAGACATAGAAAACATAACTAGACATACTAGAAGTACACCAGAAATTAAGAATCTCCTTTCCTCTCTTCAAGCTCATTTCTCAAAATAGGAGTCATGCATGGTGTCACTAGTGAGTTCTTCTAAACATTCATGGAATAGATACTTTCACTTGTGTTATATAAGGTCATTACCAATTTCATCTTTAAAGATGTCTTAATAGTATATGTGCTTTTCTACTTTAGACATATTTGTTGTTGTTGTTGTTAGGTGCCTTCGAGTCAGTATCCGACTCATAGCGACCCTCATAAGGTTTTCATTGGCTGACTGTTTCAGGATTGCCTTGGGAGTGGATAGCCAGGCCCTTCTCCCATTTTTGTGGTGCTGGGAATTGAACTTGGGACCTCAGAGACTGCAGCGCAGCTCTCTACCAACTGAGCTAAATCCCAGCCCTTAGACATATTTAGGCTCTGAAATTCTATAGGAGGTTTTGAAATTCCCAGTCCTGCTAATTAGCAATTGATTGAAAAGGAATTTGGAGGCAAATAGGAAGGGCTGTGTATGTAGTACAAGGAAATAGAATTATTACTTGAAAGCTGTTTTCAAACAGACTATTAGGTAAAAATGAAAAGAAGGATCCTAAACAAAAATATCTGTTTACTACCTGCTTAAAATAGATCTCTACATAAAAACTTATACTTGCAGTCATCTTATTCTTATCTTAGACCCACTTAACTGTCCTTATCTGTATAAAATCCTTTTTGAGACATGATTTTAAGAGTATATTGTGATATTTTGAAAAGCATAGCCTTTGATCTCAAGTTCTTATATACCAATTGTTTCTTATGGAAGATGACATCTAATCTGGGATATCTTAACTCCTTTCTCTACACACGTGATAAGGAATCTCTTGTTTATCTCTTTTTTTCTTGTTATAAAGGTAAATTAATAAATTAATAGCTTTAGTAGGTATCATGCATTTTTTAAAAAACATGTAAAAGTGATTTTTTATGGCAATACCACAAGTAAATGAGGATAATATGGGAAAGCAGTTTATTAGTGAATCTTTAAATGCAAAATTCCTAAGTACATTTGACAATTCAATTTCAGCAGAATGATCAGGCTGAATTTGTTGTATGAATGTAAGGGTAATTAACAATTAAATCTATACATACATTGGAGTAGTTGAATCATATGATCTAAGTAGATACAGTGAAAGCTTCCTGTCATAAATGATGAAATCCCTTACCAATCTCTTTGCAAGCCTAATAAGTGAAACCTCACCAAGAGGAACACCATTCTCAGGCACACCTCTCTCACATGCCCTCCCTCAGGAGCAGCAACAGAAATAGACAGGTTTCCTGGCAGTTTTCTTGGTGGGAAAGTAACACTTCTAAACATTTCATGGATGGTACAGCTCAGTTGTGGGCCTTTGCTTCTCTATACAGTGGTTTTAGCTGTAACTTTGCTGATGCCAAAGTCAGATCTCCTATTCCTGGGGTAGTTATTGTTCCACTATCTGTAGGTTCCAGGTACTGGCTTTTATTACAGCAGAGTTCTGTGTCCAGGATTTTAGCTTAGTCTTACTTTTATCTCACTCTGAAAATCTGAGAGATTTTCTGGTCTTTCAATTGATCTTAGAAATGCTTCAAATAACATGTTTATTGTAATTTATCCAGCACCTACATATTTCATGGAAACTAAGGGCATTTAGCACCCGTTGGGGTTTAGCTCAGTTTGTAGAGTGCTGCTCTGCACTTTCTGAGGACCTGAGTTCGATCCCCAGGACCAAAAAATGGGAGAAGGGTGTGGGAGTTCACTACCAAGAACAATTCTGAAATAATCAGCCCCTGCAAATCCTATGAGGGTCACTATGAGTCAGACATGACTCACTGGCAGCTAACAACAACAAATATATTTACCATCTATAGCCACGGGCACCCTGGAGTCCGATCCCATTAGATCTTGGAAGCTAAGCAGGGTCGGGCCTGGTTAGTATTTGGATGGGAGACTGCCTGGGAATATTGGGTGCTGTAGGCCTGGGAGAAGGACCTGACAGCCCACTCCTGAAACAAGGAGCAATTAAAAACTCTATGAATAGTAGAGAAGCACTAACACAGAGCCGTGCATGACATAGTGTCGGAAAGTGTTTGGTTCTATTGTAGGGTAGCTATGAGTGAGATCTGATTTGATGGCACCTACAACAACAAGAAGAACATATACTTACCATTAACTATCCTACAAAAATTAATTTTTTGTGCTAACAGAAGCCTTTTCCCCAGTTAGTCATTTTTTGGGGGGAGCAAGTAAGTAAATGACACTAAATAATGTATGGGTCAGCACATACTACAGTGCCTGGCATGGAGTAGGTGTTCCCTAAATGTTCTGACATCCAAAATGTCACACACACACACACACACACACACACACACACACACACAAACACATAGAGCCATTTATCTGTATCTGTGGAGGAATGGTCCAGGGCCCCTCCAAATAATCCACTGTGGATACCAAAATCTGAAGATGCTAAGTTTCATGTAAAAAGGCATGTTGTTGTTGTTGTTAGGTGCCACGGAATGTAGTGCAACTCATACTGACCCTATGTCAACCGAATGAAACACTCCCTGACACTCCACCATACCCAGCATTATGTTAGGGCTTCTCTGCTATTCATTGGGTTTTGTATGGGTGACTTTTTTCAAGATTACTTTGAGAATGAGTTGCCAGGTCCTTCTCTATGCAGTCCTTCCATAAATTTTAAATTATCTCTAGATTACTTATAACATTTAATAAAAAGTAAATACTATGTAAATAGGTTGTGAGAAGGACCTGGCAACCCCCTCCCAAAAATCAATCCGCCATTGAAAACCCTATGAACAGCAGAGAAGCACTGAAAATAGTGTTTCCGCTGTTGTACAGAGGGTCGCTATGAGTAGGATACCGACTTGATGGCACCTAACAACAACAACAACATGTAAATAGGTATTATACAATACTGTTCAAGAAATAGGGACAAGAAAAAGTCTGTGCATGCTTAGTATAGTTGGAAGTATTTTTTCTGAATGTTTTTGATCTAAGGTTGGTTGAATCAATGGTTGAAGAACTCATAACATCCAGTATCACAACATCCAGCTGGATATGTTAATGGTAACAAAAGAAAAGAGCATATATAAAGTATAAAAAGAAAGAAATCATCTTGTAACAAGTATAATAAGAAATGAGGAAAGTCTATTTGAATAAAATTCTAATTTACTTGTGTAGAACACATAAGAAAACTCCAACACTTGGAGAGTCACAGTATGTTTAGAGAAAACAACTTTACTTTATAAATTGTTGGTTTCTTGAGATGAATTAATTCATATATTTAATGGAATTTTACTTAATATGATGTTTTATATTCCAGAAAAATGGATTCCAAGATTCTTATAAAAGCAAATAAGCAATAATAGCTAAAAACGTGTGTGTGTGTGTGTGTGTGTGTGTGTGTGTGTGTTGGGTAGTGTGCTAGGTGTTGTTACTTATTAAAGCATATGTTAAGTCTACAATCATTAAAAAGAATGTGATATTGGTCCTTCAATAGATAATAGAATGCAACAGAAAAATGCAGAAATATATGTAAATGACCATGGCAATTTAGTTTATCATTAAGTTAGTATTTAAGACCAGTAGTGAAAAGATAGATTTAATAAGTAGCTTTGGGAGAATGGCTACCCATATAGAGAAAAAATTGGATCCTCCCTTCCTAAACTCAGAAAAACTAAAATTTATCAGAGTTAGATTTTTAAAAACATCTATGAAAATATTGGACCAAATACTTTTATGATCTGCAAGTGGGAAAGTCCTCTTTAAATATGACTCTAAACCTAGAAACCAAAACAAAAACACCTGGGAAAATATTTACAATCCATATTATAGTAAAAGATTAATTTACTAAATATATTAAAAAATTCTTACCAGTAGTAGAAGCCCAGAGACCCAAGAGAAAAATAGTTTCTCACGGGGAAGAAAACACAAATAACTCTCAAGCATATGCAAAGCTCCATGCATAAGAAAAATCTAAATAAAA
>VMDO01005395.1:91558-112458 GCA_007922755.1 Pedetes capensis | reverse complement strand
AGTAGCAGAATTACCGCTTGGTGGAAATGTTATTTCCCCATTTGTGGATCAGTTTGGATTTTCCTCCTAAGAGCCATCACTAAATCATTTCCTTAACCAGTCTTCAGGCTGCTCCAGGGCAAAGCCAGGCAGGACATTTAATCCCAGTCCATCAAAGCATTATCCTGTGAGCACCATGATGAAAGTCAAGGGCTTGATCACCACGCTGGGTGGTCAGAAATGATGTCCTCTATTAAATCAAGAATCATGGCATCTGGAACCAGACATAAAGATCACCAGAGAAGAAATAGAGTTGAAACTGAACTCCATTTCTATGTTAACAAATATTTAAATAAGTCTGCCTTTAATTTTCTTAAAATATTCTCAAATTTGGCCCTTGGGGTCAGTTGATCTGGGAATTACTATTTTTTTTTAAGTTATAGAACAGCTTTGCATTTTGCCCTATGTGTTCTTATATTATAAAACATTCCTGCAGCATAAGACAGAAGAGAGTAAAGTGGCTTCTCATATGTCAATTACAAGCTTTCACCTCAGTGTTATATAAAGAGTCACAATCCTAATCATTGTAGTCACTGTGGAGTAGTAGGGATTATGAAGTTTGATTGTGTTTCAAGCAAATACTTGAACTATTTCAACATATTTATATGCAATGAATATAACTCAGTGGTAGAGCACTTGCCTAGCATACACAAGGCCCTGGATTCCATCTCCGGCACCTCAAAAACAAACAAACAAACAAACAAAAATTACTTTAACAAATTATCTAACAAACATCGAAGTAAATGAATAAGAATTTTTGAACATGATATTTGGTTGGTAAATATTAAAGTATATTTCAGTGTTCTAATCTAAAACAGCATTCATGTGTAGTTATGTCTTAGTTCATAAAGAATTTATTTAAAACTATGAATCATCATAAAACAGAGCAAACTCTGTCCATTTGGGAGATGCTATCAGTGACTGTGACAGAAAAATATACCACCACCTACCTGAGCCAAAGAAGCTACAGGGGAACAATGCCATTTGACCACCTGAAAAGGTAGGACAGCTTCAGCAGAAAGAGGTCAAAGGGAAAAGTCACACAGACTCTGCAAACATGAGTGGGAAGGGCGAGGGTGTGCTGAAGGAAGCCCAAGAGAGCATTTTTGTTTGGTCATAGCATCATTCACAGGAAGTTATAACAGCAGAAGGACCAGAGAATGTAGCCTGACTGGTAACGGTATTGATTTAATCTGTTAGACAGAGAGCCATTGAATATTCTTGAGCAAAGACATATCATGGTTGCAAACAATGTTTTATGAAAATTATAGTGGTAACCGTATACCACCCTGGTGTCTGATCCTGTCTGATCTCTGAAGCTAAGCAAGGTCAGGCCTAGTTAGTCTTTGGATGGGAGACCACCTGGGAACACCAGGTGCTGTAGGCTTGGGAGAAGGACCCAGCAGCTCACTCCCAAAACAATCAGTCATTGAAAACACTATGAATAGCAGAGAAGCACTGACATAGTGCCAGGCATGGCACAGTGTTGGAGAGCGTTTCATCTGTTGTACATAGGGTCGGTATGAGTCGGACCCAACTCCACAGCACCGAACAGCAGCAACAACAGAGATGGCCATAAAAAAAAGTACTACCAGTTGGGTGGCTTAAAATAACAGAAACAAATCCTCCCACAGTTCCAAAGACTGGGAGTAGGAGATAAAGGCACAGCGGGGGCCATACCCCCTCTGAAGTTTCGAGGGGAGAATTCAGCCCATGCCTGTCTTCTCGTGTCTGTGGGTTACCAGTGATCCTCAGTGTTCTTTGTAGATCTATCGCTCTGCCCCTGCCTCTGGCCTTGCATGGTTTTCTCCGTGTGTCTGTGTCCACATTTGCCTCCTCTTATAAGGACAACATTTATATTAAGTTTAGGGCTCAGCCTAATCCAGAATAATCTCATTTTAGCCTGATTGCATCAGCACATACTCTATTTCCAAATAAAGTCACAGTCACAGGTTCCAAGTGGACATGAATTTAGTGGGGTTGGGATGGCATTGTTCAACCTAGTCAAGGAGCTGGGTGTAGGAGGAATTAGAGGGGGAAAGGCCATGGGGAGATCAGCAAGAAGCCCAACAGACAAAATAACGAGGGTCCAAACTACACTGAGACCCTGGGGACAGAGAAGATGAGACAGATGATGGAAGATTAAAAAAGGCAGAGCCAACTCCTTGGTTGGCTGATTTGAAATTGAGGAGAAGGAAGGTATAGATGACTAGAGATCTGGGAGCGGACACCTGGGTGAAGGACACCTCCTACCCAGATAGGAACTTGAACCCCATAGCTAGTTTAGTGAGAGATTAGTTTGATTTTATGCTTCATTGCAGAATGCTGCCAAAGATATAGCTATCCACAGCTGTCCAGCTGCTGGAAAGTTGAGGCTCCAGTGCTGGACAGAAGGTAGAGAAGGTGAAATAGAATTAGGAATACTCCAGCAAAAGGAAATAGAAAAGGTAACATTACAGTGGATAAAATCCGAATCCATGAAAGGAGGGATAGAAGGTAGAGCTTTGGGAACCAGCTCAATTGTATATCAAAGAGAAAGACAGAGAATTCAGGAAACCAGTGGGGAGGGGATAAAGGATGGTAGAGGGACAGAAAAAAATAGTTCTGTGGATAAATCATGTGATTCAATCATGTTGTAAAATATAAACATATCTTCAGACATTTCTTTTGAGTACCACCTTTATACTCACACAGCACATTTCATTTAGAATGTCTTCAGAGATAACATGGAACATAAGGCTAACATTTCTCATGAAAACAAAAATATTCAGAAATATATTTCTATTTAATCTTCAGCAAAATTTAATATTTATAGTCACATTTTTTATGACAAAAACATTTTTATCAATATGTAGACAGGTAACATGGGGGTATGTCATCAATAAAAATGTGACTTCAGAAAATGTTTTGTATGTTCTGTGCTATGTATACACCTGGAAGACTTCCATATTTTCCAGGAATCTGGTGAAAATACAAACATCCCTTAGACTGTTAGGCTATTTGCGTATAACCCCCTGCGTGCTTGAAATCATCTCTAGATGACTTATGCTATCTAACACAATGTAAATGTCACATGAATAGTTGTGTGACTGTATTGTTTAGCGAATAAGAAGGGCAGAGGCGACTCTGTACATGCTTAGAATAGATTCAACCACTGTATGGTTAACTAGTTTTTTGGTCCATAATTGGTTGGATGCCTGGATGTGGAACACACAAATATGGAGGGGTGACCATACACAGATTTTTGTTATGGGGATTATACAGGTTGATCTTCTCATTCTGAAGTAAGGAGGACTTGATCTCCCAAAAAATGATTTCAAATCAATTTCAAGTAGCCTATGCTTAGGAAAGAGCACAAGTCACAAGAACACACACACTGAAGGCTGCATAAAGTGAACCATGGGAGCCACCTCCCACAGGAGACAGCCCAGTGCTGATGCTCAGAAAGCCCCCTTGTGCTCCTCCCAGCTCATACGGAGCACTGTCAGCCCCTCTGCAAACACAGCCCCTGTTCTCAGTTCTACCAGCTGTTTAGTGTTTACTGTTTTGGAGCTTTACATGAACATAGCCACACAATACATACTTTCATGTCTAGTCTCTGCCACTCAGAAATACATTTCTAAGATAGATTGATGTTGTCAGGCTCCACAGTGGTTCATTCATTTTCATTGCTGTATTTTATCCCATTATGTGATTGTACAATATGAATATACACATATTTATCTGTTCTTCCTCAGACGAACATTTGGGTTGTTTTCACTTAGAAGCTATTATAAATAGTGCTGCTATGAAAATGCCCATTCACATACTTTGCTGCTTATGTGGGCTCATTTCTTTTGGATATGTGCCTAGCTGTGGGTTATTTTTTTAACTTGTTCTCTCCCTCTTTACCCCACATGTTGCTTTTCCTCCCCTGCCCATTCATCTCCTCCCCGCTCCTGATGGGTTCCCTTGTATTTTCCAGTCTTCCTGTTATTAGGTGTCAGGGAGTCTATTCCAACTCATGGCAACCCTATATACAACAAAACAAAACACTACCCAACACTGTGCCATGCACACAATCTTTTTATGTTTGAGTTCATGATTGTAGCCACTATATTTCTTTTCATTTTGAGTTGTGCCATATCAGCAAAAGGAAGTCCCAAGGGCTTTACTCCGTTCCTATCATTAAATTTTGGCTCTACTTTGAAGCATTGAGGCAGTGCTTCTCCAGTCATTTCTTCAATGCCTTCCAGCCTGGGGGGTTCATTTTCAGGCACTATATTTGCCTGTGCTTCTCTGTTATTCATAAGGTTTTCAATGGCTAATTGTTTCGGGAGTGGGCTGCCAGGTCCTTCTCCCTAGTCTGCCTTAGTTTGGAAGCTCAGCTGAAACTTGTCCACCATGGGTGACCCTGCTGACAAATGTAGGGGGTTTTACAATCATATATATATATGTGTGTGTGTGTGTGTGTGTGTGTGTGTGTGTGTGTGTGTGTGTGTGTATATGTATGTATATATGTATGTATATATATGTATGTATATATGTGTGTGTGTGTGTATTCCCTTTACAATATATCTAGCTCCTGCATATGAGTGAAAATGTGCCATTTCTCTTTTACACTCTAAGTTATTTCACTTAAAATGGTCATCTTCAGTTCCATCCATTTTGCTGCAAACAACATAATTTCATTCTTCTTTCCTGCTGAATAACCTTCCTCTGTGTGTGTGTGTGTGTGTGTGTGTGTGTGTGTGTGTGTTGTTATTAGGTGCTATTGAGTTGTATCCAACTCATAGTGACACTTATATGGTTTTCAATGGTTGATTATTTTGGGATTGCCATGGGAGTGGATTGCCATGTCTTTCTCCCATGTTTGCAGTGCTGGGAATTGAACTTGGGACCTCAGAGACTGCAGAGAGGCGCTCTACCAACTGAGCTAAATCCCAGCACCATATATATATATATATATATATATATATATATATATATATATATACACATATATATGTATATATGAAAAATATATACATACATATATACATATATATACACATACACATATATCATATTTGTTTAATCCAGTCATCTGTTGATGGACATCTGGGCTGACTCCATATCCTTCCAATTGTGAACTGTGCTGCAATAAACATAGAAGTGCAGTGGTATGATGACTTGTCTTCCTTTGGGTGTATACCCAGGAGTGCTACAGCTGGGTCATATGGTAGTTCTCTTTTTAGTTTTCTGAGGAACCACCATTCTGATTTCCATAATAGATGAACAAATTTATAGTCCCACCAACAGTGTGAACGGTTCCTTTTCCTCAGCATTTGTTGTTGTTTTATAAGTGGAATTTATTTGTAAATGTTTCCTAATATTAACTCTTATTTAGCAAAATAGTGCGGGTAGGAAGATCATAGTGGGTTTCTCTTTTGATGCACAAAACAAATTAATGCATAAACAGACAAAAAGAGGTTGGCCAGAATTTTCAGGATGGAAAGTGTATCTGTGAAATAGAATGTGGAAATATTGGAACACAAAAACAAAGCAAGGATTTCTGAAGAAAGCCCTAAGAAAGGCTTTTTGAAAAAAGCGATAAGGAGCGAAGTTAGGCAGCCTTAAAAGCAGCTCTGAAGCACTCGAAGGACAGAAGGAGCTCTGTTTTATTTGGAGAAAGCAGAAGTGTTCTACATTCATACTGATTGCCCAGTTTCGGCATGAAAAGAAACAAAACAAGAAAGAAGAAACGACTGTAACTCCATCTACTCCATGACTTTTTCAAAGTGCTTCGAGTTGCTGTTTTAGAAGCTTCATTATGCAAATATAAGTCATTTTGCTTTCTCACAAGGGACTCATATAATTCCTTTAATTAAGAAGAAGTAGAGCAGGCTTGGTGGCGCACACCTGTCATCCCAGTATGCAGGAACTGAGGCAGGAGGATCCCGAGTTTAAGGACAGCCTAGACAACTTAGACGTTGTCTCAAAATTAAAAAAAAAAGAATATTAAGAAAAAAAAAGGACTAGGGATGTAGCTGAGTGGCAAAGCACTTGCCTAGCATATGCAAGGCCCTGCTTCAATTCCTGGTATCCCCAGAATGAAGAGGGATGAAAGGGGGAGGGGGGAGCATTATCCCAGCCCAAAGGCTTGGCGCATTGGACTTCGCAACCCAGGGAACCACATTTCATCTGCTATGAGTCACAGACCTCTTGCTTTCCTTCTCCCCAAACACTTCTCTTTCAACCCCCCTTCCAGTAACTCCTCATTAACAGGAACACCTGCGCACGCAAAGGCTGTGACCCCCACCACCACCCATCGCAGGGCTTAGTTCCTGGCTCCATGAGACCTTCTCCCCCTGGAGAACGCACTTGCAGAGGGAAAGAGAAACCTGAGCTGGTGTGCGGTGTCTGCGGACTCCCTGTTTGTAGACAGGAGTGAGTAAGAAGGAGCCCACCACCTGGAGATTCAAGTCTGGATTCTGGTGACTGGCCCCGTGCATGGCCTTTAGCAAACAGGCCAAATGAGGCCAAGGCCCCCCAGGCCTGTTCCCTCCTCTCCAAAACATAGTCATCTCAGATGAATGTTACTCTCTTCCCAACTCGAAAAATTGCATCATTGCATGGGTTTTTTGCTCCAACATTCACTTCAGCCACATTCTTTTTGTTCCAGTATTGAATCTCCATCACACAATGGACATGCTATTAAGATTATGTTGTGAATGAATACCAAACATTTTCCAGTGACACCCCCCTGCCCCCCACAGATGGGCCCCACACTTTTTACCCAGCTTTGCTTCCCCACAAGAGCTCTCTGTTTCCTTCAACAGAAGAACGATCTCTCCTTAGCGACAGGGAGCAAGGGATTGTTCACAAAAACTAGAAGGTTGTACACACATGGGCCCAGCATAGTGGTTATATCACTAGCTTTGGAGCCAGAATGCCTGGCTTCCTATTTAGGCTCTGCAATCTGTCCAGCTGTATGACAAGAGCCATTGGCTTAACCTCTCTGTTCCTGAGTTTCTCCATTTGTAAAATGAGCGTGATAAAAATGATAACCGAGTTATGAGGCTATTGTGAGGTTTAAATAAAGTTACATTTCTAAAGCAGTTAAGACGGTGCTTGCAATAAACTAAAGATTCTGTGATTAGAAGAGGGAGAGAGACAGTCCACAATGAGATCTTACTTGGAAATTGTTGTTGTTGTTAGGTGCCGTCAAGTCGGTATCCGACTCATAGGGAACCTCATAGGGTTTTCAATGGCAGACAGTTTCGGGATTGCCTTGGGAGTGGATTGCCAGGCCCTTCTCCCATTTTTGCAGTGCTGGGAATTGAACTCGGGACCTCAGAGACTGCAGCGCAGCGCTCTACCAACTGAGCTAAATCCCAGCCCAGATACTTGGAAATTAGAAATGCAAATTTCTAGGTGTGAAAGACCTACCTCCCCTATAAGAGGCAGGGCAATAGGGGAGGTTCTTTGGAAAATGGTATTAACTTATAAGATAATCTTAATAGCATGCCCATTGTGTCCATAGAACACCTACCCAATGTAGGCAAAAAGTAATGATTTACAACAAATACAAGTAAAGCAGTAATCTAATAATTCCTGAATCTAAGCATTTCCTACCACAGGATTCATAGCTTGGTGCTTGGTGACATGACAACAACAACAAAAAATCACTGCAACATCAATGCAAACTCAATCCAAAATAACAAGCTAAGTAAATATTTAATGTGTTTAATTATGTTACATTAACTAAATCAATTATTTAGTTTGTTGGCTGCTGTTCTGTAGTGATTTTTGTATGTCTAGGAAATTACTGGTGTCAACATGGCCCCTTTCAAAAATGCTCAAATAATACAGTCCTGAAGGTTGATGTTAGGATTGTTTTGCCCAAATGCTGCCAGTGACCTTGAGAATAAGAGGAAACCTCCACAGATTTGCAACAGAAGAAAAGAGACGCCAGTCATAAATTTAATGAGACACTGGGGTCAGCCTGGCTGATAAAAGTCATTGGTCACAAGCCACCACTCAATCAAGCCACGGGGGAAGCTGCAGACTTCCTCAGAATGGCTGGCCCACTTATATCTCAGCACACAGTGGAAAATTCTGAGGGCCGTTACTGCCCACACTGTTGATCGTTCATGAGATTCATTTCTGAGCACGGGAGATTTGAGGTTGAGGAGCTGACAACTGTTATCAATTTTATACAGTCCGCATCTGATCAGGTGTTAGGGTCCAAAGTCTTTCAAGAGTCAACACTTTCCTGGCTTGGCTGTCTTCTCAAGGCCAAAGGGAAATTTCACCAAGGGGAATACTTGGATGAAATACCCTTTGTTCTTGCTTGTTGTTGTTGTTGTTGTTAGGTGCCATCGAGTCAGTATCCAACTCATAGCGACCCTCTGTACAACAGGCGAAACACTATTGTCAGTGCTTCTCTGCTGTTCATAGGGTTTTCAATGGCAGATTGATTTTTGGGAATGGGTTGCCAGGTCCTCCCAAGCCTACAGCACCTGGTGTTCCCAAATGGTCTCCCATCCAAGTACTAACCAGGCCCAATCTTGCTTAGCTTCCAAGATATGACAAGATCGGATGCCACAGGGCTACAGATGCAGGATTATTCTCTCTTGGGGGGCATGTTAATTTTTCATTCACCCTAACAGGTGCACTTGAGGTATATGATACAGAGACGCATAAGGGAGCCATTAATAAAGATTCTCTTAAATTGCCTTTAAATGTGCATGTCAGTGTGTAGATGGCTCTCACCTCTGTGTTAATCATTCACTTATAATCGGGATGCTTATGGGACACAGCAGGACACATTTGGACCCTTGAAACCTTGGTTTAAAAGGGGGAATTTGTGTTACGAAAATGTTGAGAACCAGCATTTTGGCTTAGGAAAGGAGATTAAAAGTTGAAATGAAAATGAGATGCCATTTTTTACCTATCGCATTGCAGAAGATTCAAGTTTGTTACTGCACTGTGTGGCTCATGTGAAGATGTCTGGAGTTAGGTACTGTCTGTGCCCTGGGGGGTGTAAACTGATCCAACCCCCATGGATAGCCAACTTGGCAGTATCTAATGCTTAAAATACACTCTTGAGTCAACAATTCCGCTTAGAGAAGTCTACCACAGAGAGCCTGCAGCCATAGCCCTGTGGCATCTGATCCCATCAGATCTTGGAAGCTAAGCAGGGCTGGGCCTGGTTAGTACTTGGATGGGAGACCACCTGGGAACACCAGGTGCTGTAGGCTTGGAAGACAGACCCGGCAACCCACTCCCAAAAATCAATCCACCATTGAAAACCCTATGAACAGCAGAAAAGCACTGACAATAGTGTTTCAGCTATTATATATAGGGTTGGATACCAACTCCATGGCATCTAACAAAAACAACAACTGCAGACAGATTGGCACAGATGCAAAATACATTTTCATGTTGTATTAGGGATTTTTGTAAATATTCTTCAATGGGGAACTTCAAGACAATGAAGTATAGTTTGTAGTTGTAAAGTGTTATCGTGTGTGTGTGCATATGTGCATGCATTTGTGTAACCACAAATGCTCACATTTTATGCCTGATTGTCATGATACTATGTCAAGAAACATGTAAAGATGGTTTCCCCTAGTGAGAACTGGATGGCTGTGGGTAAAAGGTATAAGAGAGGTCAACTTCTCATTATACTCTTTCTAAAATTTGAATTATATATTATCTGCATGTATTACTTATCTTTAAAATATTTAGGAAAAAGTTTCCAAATAAAAAGTGCTTCGGTTTTGTGGATAGGAACAGGGTTGCTATCTTTCAAGCTCCTGCTTGTGTGCGTGTGTGTTAGCTGCTGTCAAGTTGGCTCCAATTCACAGTGACTCTATGTAGAACAGAACAAAACACTACCAGATGCTGTTCCACGCCCAGCACTATATTAGTGCTTCTCTGCTATTCATAGAGTTTTCAATGGCTGACTGTTTCAGGAGTGGGAGACCAGGTCGTTCTCCCGCTTTTGTGGTGCTGGAGATCGAACTCAGGGCCTCAGTGTGCAGAGCAAGCACTTTCCCAATGGAGCTAAACCTCAGCCCAAACTCATGCTTAGAGGAGAGAATTAAAAAGTCAGTGAATCCAATGTGGTAAGAAGTGGGGCAGAGCATCCATAAGTACCCATGGCATTCCAAATGGACAAATGTCACTACGGTCTACTACCCCTTGATCTGGCTTTGTTCTTTCTCTGCTGTCTCTGAAAAGGAGCACAGGGTTTTTATTTCAGTTTTCTCTTTCTGCCTTGCTGATGGTCTCTTCTGCAGATTGGCATTGAGCTAGGAAGAGAGGTATAACATGGAAAGGAAGGTGGATGGTTCTATTTCCAGTGACTCCTGTGTTAGTTTCTGGGCATCCTTAGTTTAGGTACAGTAGGAGAACAGATGAGAAACTAGTGATACCATCATGAGTATTATAGCTGGATTAAAGCTGAACATCCTGTTGTTCTCTGGTCCCCAAAACTTATCTGTGATCTTCATTATAATAAAGCCCTCATCAGCCTGCTGCCTAAGAGAAAAAAATATAGACAACAGCAGGAGTTTTCTACCAAACTAAATTTTGTTGTTGTTGTTGTCAGCTGCTATCAAGTTGGGTCTGACTTATAGTGACCCTATGTACAACAGAACAAAATACTACCCAACACTGTGCCACGCACACAATCTTTTTATGTTTGAGCCCATTGTTGCAGTCACTATGTTTCTTCTCATTCTGAGTTGTGCCACATCAGCAAAAGGTGGTCCTTGGAACTTTACTCCATTTCCATCATTAAGGTCAAACCCTACTTTGAGGAGGCAACTTTTCCCCAGATAGAATATCTTCTGTCCTGAGGGGCTCATTTTCTGGCACTATATTTGACAATACTTCTCTGCTATTCGTAGAGTTTTTAATGGCTAATTGTTCTGAGAGTGGGCTGCCAAGTCCTTCTCCCTAGTCTGTCTTAATCTGGAAGCTCAGCTGAAACCTGTCAATCATGGGTGGCCCTGCTGGCATCTGAGATACTGGTGGCATAGCTTTTAGCATCACAGCAACATGCTAGCCTCCACAGCATGACAAGCTGACAGATACATGGGGAAAGCTAAATTTATTCTACTTTAAATCCTGAGATTATATCACTACTACTTTGGATGTGTATTAAAATGTCGTTTGTCTGGTACAATTGTGACACTGGCAGACAGTAATTGCCTTGCTTTGTGATTTGCTTATTTTTAATCCCTAAACTTAGCCTATAACATACTGACAACTGTGTTAGTTATCTTCCTTTCACTGTGACAAAACACTTGAAGCAATTTATAAGGAAGAAAGGTTTGCTTTGGTTCATTGCTTCAGTCCATGATCACTTGGCCCTCTTGCTTTGGACCTGTGGAAAGGCAGAACGTGATAAAACAAAGGTGTTCATCTCTTGGTGGATGGGAAGCAGAGAGAGAGAGAGAGAGAGAGAGAGAGAGGCAGGGAGGAGCCAGGGTCCTAATAGTCCCTTCAAGGCCATGCCCACAATGACCTCACTTCCTCCTATTAGGCCCCACCTCTTAAGGTTCCAACACTTCCCAATCAGGCCAGGGGCTGGAAACAGCCTTCATCACATGGGCCTTTGGAAATCACTGATCCAAACCATAGCAGCAACTGTACAGGTCTGTCCTCCCTGTATTGTTAATTTCTTTTTCAAATTGTACTTTTCCATGACACATCAAAGGTAGAAACCCTTATCTAGTCAGAGGCCAGAATTTGGCACATGAAGAAGCTGATCCCAGGAGGTTGAGACCCTCAGGTCCCTGGCTAGGTTTTGCCAGTGTTCCTCTGCACACCAGCATTGCAGGAATGTCCTCCCATCATGAAATCACCCCCAAAACTGTAGTCATGCAGAAATGTCAGAGAGCCTAGGAGGAGATGCACCCTCATCTCTTCTAAGTGTGGCCTGGGCGAAGAATGTGCACCAGATCTCAGACACAGCATTGCTGGCATGAGATAAATTTGGGTCATTTCATGTTCTTCTCTCTCTGGGGTTAGCACTCAAGCTAAACTTGAACAGGGATTTGTAAATTGAACAGGAGCTGGAGTAATTTACTGATTAGGGCTGTGAGGTAGGGGTCTGATCTACCTACCTGAAGCCCACGATCTGACCCTCCATCCCATTCAGTCATTCTTATGGAAATATTTGTCTTGTGGGTGCTTCATTTTTTCCAGGAATGGGATTGTGTTCACCTCATAGAGGGTTAAAGGTCAAGAGAGAACTCCCATGCCATTCCTCAGCCAGCTGTACCCAGAACACTTTTCCAATTTCTGAAGGTCAGGGATGGAAAGCAGAGGGCCCTACCAGCTCCAGACTGTTGAAGTGGTCAAGAGCGTACCCATCTCTTTGGATGCTGACCAACTCTGGACTCTGAGAACCGCACCCCCATGCTGCCAGCCTGCCCAGCTAGCTTCTCTGTAGCCTCGAGAGGGGGCCAGGACATCCCACAAACCACAAATGCGCTTTGGTGAGCCCCTGAGGAAAATGAGGTGCATGGAGTCATAGCTTCCCAGTCTATCCTGAGGGACCTTAGGGACCAAATGGAAAAATGTCCAAGTTACAATAGGTAGCTCTTACTGTTGATAAATGTGGTGTTTCAGGAATATAGTGGCAACTGGTTGATACTTGGTTCCATCCTGTGACTACCTGGAAATTATTATGGCCTTGGGAATTGTCCTTGGGTTTGCCTGGGAATACCAGGCAAAGTTACTGGGAATAGAAAGAACACGTGAGTCCCACCTCCACGCTGTCCTGTACACACACACACACACACACACACACACACACACACACACACACACAGAGCACCACACTTCCTTCCGATCCCAGATCTCCCCTCATCTGTTATCACCAGTCCAGCCCAAGGATACTGCCCTCCCAGCAACAGATGAGGTGAGGGATGACAGCAGGTAGAGGGGTCCCAGGCAGCAGTAGGGAGGCTGGTGGGTGGTAGGTGTGGACTGTGGTCTGCACACTTGTTCACCCACTTTACTGACCTTCCTAGGAATGCAGCTATCACATGAATCAAGGGGTGATGGTGTTTGTTTTAGTTGGAACATCACCAAGAATTATTCATGTTTCAGGAAAAGCACGTCATCCATGGCAGCACCCTGTCGTTTTTGTATCCCTGACCCATCAGACTGTTGAGAGAGAGCCTTTGTAGCTCAGGCCTTCCCAGCAATTAACCAATCCATCACTTCCCCCATGATTTCCCATATAGTCGCAAACATTTACACATTATGGTAAGTGTTATTTGCTTATAGATTGCTTTCCTTTTCTTTCTTGTTTATATGTTTACATGATGCTATTTTTAAAATTATATTATAAATAGGTTACATTATTCATGAGTTTTTCCTAGTGCTACAGATTGAACCCAGGGCTTCACACATGCTAAACAAGTGCTCTACCATTGAGCTGTAATTCTATCCATGAATTTCACTTGAGGACAGCGAGTGGCATTTGAAAATATTTGTTAGAAAATAAGCAATTGACTCTGAAAGTGTTAAGAGGCATTGATCATTCTAAAGCACCATGGGAGAGGCTTGTTGTTGTTGTTAGGTGCCGTCAAGTCAGTGTCCTACTCATAGCAACCCTACATACAACAGACGAAATACTATTGTCAGTGCTTCTCTGCTATTCATGTTGTTGTTATTAGGTTCCATTGAGTTGATATCCGACTCATAGCGACCCTCATAGGGTTTTCAATGGCTGACTGTTTTCAGGATTGCCTCGGGAGTGGATTGCCAGGCCCTTCTCCCATTTTTGCAGTGCTGAGAATTGAACTTGAGACCTCAGAGACTGCAGTGCAGTGCTCAACCAACTGAGTTAAATCTTAGCCCGTGCTATTCATAGGGTTTTCAATGGCTGATTTTTTTGGGGAGTGGGTTGCCAGGTCCTTCTCCTAAGCCTACAGTACCTGGTGTTCCTAGGCAGTCTCCCATCCAAGTACTAACCAGTCCCGACCCTGCTTAGCTTCTGAGACCTGATGGGATTTGACGCCACAGTGGTATGACTACAGGCTAGCAGAGGCTTGGGGGGAAAGAAACCCCAATCTAAGTCAGGATTACTTGAAATGGAGGATAGCGGTATTGGGGTATCCTCTTACTCCAGGCAGACTTATTCATTTTGGCAATGATCTTAGCGAGCAACCTCCCTCACTCAGAGACACCCAGAGTGGAGAAGTGGAAGCAGGAGTTGGTGTCCCATCCCTCATGCACCCGCAGCTTCTCATTCCAGATGAGCACTAGGTGTTTTGTCTAGAATGATCACGTGTGTTCTCAAAACAGCCCTGGAAGGCCTGGAAATCTTTCAGTCCTGTGTGCCTTATACAGATGGGACAAATGTCTGTGGACGGTTCAAGGGAACATGGGAAGGTCTGTGTTTCTAGAACACACACCTGAACTCTAAGAAGCAAGGTGCCTCAGTGAGTCCACATGGCAGACCTGGGATGATTGTTCCTCGTGCATCCCAAATGTAGCCTTCTGTTGGTGACCTCAGAAGACCTCCAAGTCTCTTCTACTCCCAATGTTAGAACACGCGACGGGTGGCAAGACCAAGAAAAAAAAAATAAGACGAGTTATTGTGCATTTTTCTCCATCAGAAGCCCAGGGCACTGCTGCATGTGCCTGACACGAATGTCACTGCCTATTGGTTTTGAGAGTCATGAAATTCCTCCTTGTGAGAAGCCGGGGGCTGCGATGGGCTTGGGTGACAGATGTGGAGGAACAGCGCCTTTGTACTTGTCAGAGAGGCTGTCAAAATGGAAAATGAACTGCGAGTGCAGAGGACAAGGCTGGCGATGGAAGCCAGCTGACACGGACAGGGGAAGGCTGAAGACAGCGCTGAGAGACCCACAGTCCGAGCCAGGCCGGTGCCAGCCTGCTGGGCCCCGCTAGGCACAATCTTTTAAATGAACACATTTTTTTCCCTCCAAGAGATGGCCAGAGCAGACAGGCCAGCCTTTATAACGCCACCCAGACAGGGAGCTGTCTGTGCAGTCATCAGAAGGGCTTGTTTGACTTAAGCACAATACCTCTCAAAGGCACTCTTTCTAGGTTCAAGGTGAGGCAGAAGCTTGACAGGCAAGTGCATCAATAGGCCATTGATATCAGTCACTTTTACACATATCATTGAGGACCCCCCATCCTTATAGAGGAATTAGCAAATAAAAACTGTATAAAGTATACACCTCATGTTTTGATATATGTATCCACTGTAAAAGAACCCCACAATCAAGCTAATTAATACCCCCAGGACTCCACATTGTTACCAGTCCATTTTTCTTCCTTTTCTTTGGGGTGGTGGTCCTACATGAGAAAGAGAGAGAGAAACACTTAATGTCTACTGTTAGCCAATTTCAAGTGCACAATGCAACATTGGTAACTATGTTCACAGGGCTGTGCTTTAGGTCTCCAGAACACATTCATCCTGCATAACTGAAACTTTGTATCCTTTAGCTATCACCATTTCCCCTCCCCCAACAGCCCCCATCCCCCCACCAGGCTCCCATCCCCTCACCATTCTCTCTACTTCTAGGAGTCTATTTTAGATTCTTTTTTTTTTTTTTCAGTACTGGGGGTTGAACCCAGGACCTTGCACCTGCATGCTTTGCAAGTGCTGGACCACTGAGCTGCACCCCAGCCCATTTTCTTTACTTTTTGAGACAGGGTCTCACTAAATTACATAGACTGCCTCTGGTCTCGAACTTGCAATCCTCCTGCCTCTGCCTCCCGAGCCACTGGGATTACAGGCATGCACCACCACACCCGGCGATTCTTCATGTTTGTGAGATCTTGCAGCCTTTGTCTTTCTGGGTGTGTGCCCTATTTCACACAGCATAATGCACTCCAGGCTTGGGGAAAGGACAGTGTCTTCAATAAATGCTTTTGGAAGGACTGGGCTCAGATTCCTAGGATCCATCACCACCCCAGCCCAACACCTCTGACACTAAATGTTGCAAATCCTATACTCAGGAGGCATACTCTGTGCCTCATTCATTCTTCCAGTGCTTATGTATTTGTCTAAAAGATGCAGGAATGAATGAACAAATGAATGTTCAGATTTGATACAGGCATCCATAAGATCTCTCAAGAATTGCCGTATATTCTTGAATCTAATCTGCACCCTTTCAAAAATTTTGAAGAGCTACAAAATCAGATGCAGATGAGAATCCCAGACCTTCATGTGATTCTCATCCACAGCTGCTTCTGTAGCCCTCCAAAAGTGTTGAAAGGAGGTGGATTCGGTTCGAGAATCTATGAAAGATATATATCAATAATGGCATATATTATGCATTTCTTGATTAGATAAAACATACTTATTAAGAGAATCCACAGTTGATCTGCCCAAGCTGTTCTTTATTCTCATAGATTGATAAGCACTGATAGCAGTGAACTTGAACTAAGCAATGATACCAATGAACTTGCCTTGTAACAATATCTTCAGCGGTTTCCCTGTCTTAGTACTGGTCTGGTCCTCCAGCCTCCTCAGTGCTCAACTACTCCATATGGTTCGTATCACTTGGGAACGCCAACTTCTGTCTTGGGTGACATCCACAACCCATTACCAATTTCCTGTTCTCTCTTCAAGCTAACTCCCTTCTGGTCAGTCTCTCCCCTTTGGAAATTGTTGCAGTGACTAAAGCCTAAAAGTAGCAGCTTCTTGATACATTCTCCTAAAAGCCCTGGCTCTAAAATACTAATGACTTACATGCTCAAATTAGATATTCTTTCTTATCCCTGAAGTTTGTTGTTTGTATTCAAAGAGAAGCCACAACCTTGAAATGTCCTTCAAGCCTAAATGATTATCTTTTAAAATAGGCACGTAAAGTCACGATGAAGGCTAGGACACAGACTCCTTAAATGAGAATACAAACCCTTTGTCCATCCCAGGAAGAGGGCTGATGAAATAGGCTAGTATATCTTCTATGAAATTCCAGATATTAAAAAACATCTTGTACAAATTTAACTCATAAAGAGGCCAAAGAAAACTTGCTCTTTAACATTCTCTTGAGTTTCCATTCTCTTGAGTTGAGGACCAGAACAATTTTGCATCCATGTATATACATATACTATGAAATAGTCTTCTAGTGATATGCCCAATAGTGCACACATCATTTTCTTCCTAGGTGAGAGAAGGAACCTGGCTGAGTACCTTCCAAGAAGCTGTTGTTGTTGTTGTTGTTGTTGTTGTTAGGTGCAGTCCAGTCATGTCCAACTCATAGCGACCCTTATAGGGTTTTCAATAGCTCATAGTTTCGAGATTGCCTCAGGAGTGGATCGCCACATCCTTCTTCCATTTTTGCAGTGTTGGGAATTGAACTTTGGACCTCAGGAACTGCAGAGCAGCATTCTACCAACTGAGCTAAATCCCAACGCCCAAGAAGCTATAGTTTTAACAAAAACTATGTGGCAACTGTGTGGCAAGAAGCATGACTATAGATTCCACAAAAGATGGCAACAATGTGGCAAGTCTTTGCTGCTGATGTTGTTGTTCGGGTTATCCAATCAATGTCAGACATGGCAAACTCATTTGCTGATAGGAAGGTGTATGAATGAATTCCTTCATTTCTGTACATTCTCAGCTATTGAAGCTATTCATCAAAGCACTGCTCACCCCCGCCCTGAAGCCACTGCCTAACAAGAGACACATGCTATGGTACCCGATCTCATTCTCCTGTTAGAGGCTCAAAAACAGAAAGTCTAACATGATGAATATTTACATACAATTTATGACTGATTGTCAAGACAAACTAGTATGACAGACTCCAAATCTACTTTTTAAAAACAATGCTTTTTATCAGGGTTTTTTTGGGAGGGTGCTTTATTTTATGGTACCTCTGTTTAAATGTTAAATGCTGAATGATGCCCATCTGTGTCTTCTTTGGGAAAAGAAAATTCATGACAGATACTAAATTGGAGAGTTTCTGCTATTCACATCTTACAGAACTGTGATAGGAAGAGGGAATAGTTTTAGGGAATAGGGAATTATTACTATATTATTAGGGATTATTAGGGAATTAATAATAATTAGGGATAATAATAGGGATAATGATTAATAATAATTAGGGAATTATTAGGGAATAGTTGCAGGGCAGGAAATGTTTTCTTATTTTTCAGACAGGTATTCACAGGTATCCCAGGCTGGCATGCAACTTACTATGTAGCTCAGGCTGGTCTTGAACTCATGATCCTCCTGCCTCAGCCTCCTGAGTGTTGGAATTAAAAGTATGTGCCACCACGCCAAGTAGAGACCACTTTTACACTTACATTTCCTCTTCAATTTCTTGTGGATTATCTTTTTCAACCTCAGTGTTCATATTTAAGTGGCTACTCCCTGTTTGGAATCAAGATACTACAGTGTGTGGCTTAGACATTGTTTAGATAACTAGAAGGACAAATCTCAGGACTTACTATCTATATCAGGGCTGTTTTTGATAGTGGAGTCACAGCACAAATGGACACTAGAGTCTTGACAACAGAGCATCCCTGAGATATTTCCTCAGGCCTGAACATGTGTTCAAAGCAGTGGTCTTTCTCAGGATGAATGATTTCAGCCTGAGAAAGAAAATAAGTATGGATGAGGGTTAAGGACATTATACTTAGGGAAGTAAACTAGTCACCAAAGAACAAATACTGTATGATTTTACTTATCTGGGGTCCCTAGAATAGTCAAATTCATAGAGAGGGAAAGTAGAACGGTGCTTGTCAGGGACTGGGAGAGGAAAAAATGGGAAATAGTTTGGTGGGTACAGAGTCTCGGTTCTGCAAAATAGAAAGAGTTCTGAGGACAGATGGTAACGACACACACTGCACCACTGCACAGCAGTGTGAATACGCTAGCATTACTGAGCGAGCCACTTAAAGTAGTTTCAATGGAAATCGTTTACATTTTTAACTGAAGAAAGGTCAAACTTTGGGAGCAGAAGTGCATTCCCCAGATTTTGAGATTACTCTACCTGGCAAAATCTGGAGGAGTTGACACAGAGATTAAAATATGTTCAGTGCTGTTTATCTCCCCCAGCAGGGAGCCATCGGTGTGGAGGTCCCAGGGTGGAGGAGCGTGTATGAGACCTAATAATATTCCGAGGAAAAATTTAGTACCCTACAACTTTCATTTCCTTGTTTTCCACAAGACTCTGTGCTTTGCTGTCATGGTGCACAGAACAAGGTCTGATGCGTTTCTCACAAAGAACCATTGATGGCGTGTCTGTGTGAATTGCCCTAGCTTTGGTCACAGCCAACTTCTGTGGGACCCACTGCCCTCGTACGACAATACACCCCAGTGTGTTTAGCCATTTATGAAAGGTCAGAAATGAACTGAGAAATGGGCTGGAGGCAAAAACATGTGGCCCTATAAATATCAGAGGCAGACGGTTGAGTCCGTTTTTCCCGGGCTTGTTTTCGCCCCGCTCTGCTGTCCTCCCGTAAATCGTCCTGCGTCCCTTGCATTTAGCCAGCGGCTCACACTGGGAAGTTACGCGGAGAAGGCTGAGGCTGGGTTCTGCACTCCGTGCCCCGTAGGGTTCCACGGAACCCTTATCAGAGATCTGTGGGGCACTCTCGGTTGTAGTTTTGTTTTCCTTTGTCATTTCTGGCTATGGCGCTCTGGCAGTCCGCTCTGCGATGCCCTGTTTTGTATTAAGAGCTCCCGCTTCCCGTTAGTGGTTAGTGGCAACCCTGCTTTGTGCCGAGATTGGATGCTGCCGGTGTCGTGCGAGCTGAGGAGTTTGCAGTTTGGGGGCTCAGCGCGGCCCGTGAGCAGATCGGAAAGCGCATCATGACGTTAGCGGCCAGACTGGATGACTTTGAGGTGACGCTGGAGCACCTGCTCATGGACGTGTTCGTAAGTAAAGCCCTTTCATAGGCCACGTGCAAGGATTCTCCTGCGCCACCCTGAAGGTCCTTGAGACGGCATTCCCGCTACCGAAGCTTCTGGTCCATAATTGTCCAGTTTCCACCTGGACGTTCTTCCTTCCTCCTGTGATGTGAGGGAAACAGGGGAAGAGAGCCATAAAGCTCCTAAATGTTTGAGTGGCACAGAAGGATCCTTGCAGATGAAATAGCAGAGGTGGCACTTTTAAGTCAAGTAACTTGCAGAAGCATGAATGAATGGCTGCGGGAGAGCAAAGCAGCTCCAACAGGCGTTCCCTGGGAGAACCAAATCTATTTGTGAAGAGATCATTCCAGAGAAAAAAGGATAGGGGAAGGGAAATGACAGTGGAGCTCAAAATACTGAATTTTTCATGCAGAGAAAAGAATGAAAAGTGCTGAATAGGGTGGCAAATGTCACTGTCCCTGGAACCTCAGTGTCTAATGCTTAGCCCTTTCATAGCTATTCCATTGTTATTGTTGTTAGGTGCCATCGAGTAGGTATCCGACTCATACCAACCCTACATACAACAGGGGAAACACTATTATCAGTGCTTGTCTGCTAGTCACAGGGTTTTCAATGGCAGATTGATTTTGGGGAGTGGGTTGCCGGGTTCATCTCCCAAGCCCACAGCACCTGTTGTTCCCAGGCAGTTTCCCATCCAGGTACTAACCAGGCCCAACCCTGCTTAGCGTCTGAGATCTGATGGGATTGGATGCCACAGGGCTATAGCTGCAGGCCTTGTTGTTGTTGTTGTTAGGTGCCGTCGAGTCGGTATCCGAGTTATAGCGACCCTCTGTACAACAGGGGAAACACTATTGTCAGTGCTTCTCTGCTGTTCATAGATAGGGTTTTCAATGGCAGATTGATTTTTGGGAGGGGGTTGCCAGGTCCTTCTCCCAGCCTACAGCTTCTGGTGTTCCCAGGCGGTCTCCCATCCAGGTACTAACCAGGCCCGACCCTGCTTAGCTTCCGAGATCTG